>JAPZDY010000004.1:7468263-7480557 GCA_029783645.1 Ctenochaetus hawaiiensis | reverse complement strand
ATTATATGTTAGAATGTTTCGATAGAACCAGAAATATGGTGCAAATAAATTTCTTGTCATATATTATATAAAATGTAATACTTTATATTGTAGTCATCATTATTCAAGTGCTGCTTTGATTCTATGCAAAGCCATGTCACAGGAGTGGTCTCTCAAAAGCTGCACTTATGTCTGTAAAGGATAACATTAAGAACTTATGAGTAAGAATACTTTTGTATGCAATTTTCAAACAGAGCTTCATATAGGCAAACAACTCTAGCCATTTTATAAACTTTTGTGATAGACAAAAGTACTTAAAGTTTATAAAAATATATATATACAAGTTGCTGGTATAAAGACTGCTGCAAAAACCTGATCATGGCTTGCAGAGGATTTACTTAGCTTTTCAGTAATATCAAATCCTTAAAAGTCTCCCTGGGAGACACCATAATGGCCATCTTCTCGAAAAACCACAGCGGTTTTAATTAGACCTTGGCTGGAGGTCTCGTTTCCCAGCGTTGTCTTCACCACTTCAAACACATCCTGATCGGGGCAGCGCATGAGCTGCTGGTATGCAGCGATTCTGACCTCGGGATCCTCCTGGGAGGAGCAGTACAGCTGCAACAGCACAGACCTCTGAAGGAAGGAAACTGCTGTCAGTCACTGATGCTAGGCCACCTCTCACCTCGTCACCTCCACCTCAACTCATCATGAATCAATTAGAACGTCTTGTGGAAGCTTATGTGTTATTATGACTATTTAATTTAGTATTAGTTTCAGAAGTGACTCACATCAGCTGAGCAGGGGAAGCGTCTGAAGGCTTGTATGGCAGCAAGTCTCAGCTCCAGTGCAGTTGAGCGGCTGAGCATGAAGCGGTTTAGCAGAGGAATGAAGACTGAAGCAGACAGACCAATGTTCCCCACTGATTTGAGTGCATAAAAGAGCTGTCGGGGTATGAAGCAAAGGCAGGTATCAGGTATTGTTCATGTGAAATTGTTTCAAAAACACCAAAACTTGAGAAATGAAATCAGTATCAAACATAATGTGAAGAGCACCTACTGTGCATCTCTGAGTGGGTTGTTCGTCCTCGCAGCCTTCCTTCAGGGTCTCCTTTAGTGTTTGTATGAAGGTTTGTACCTGAGGGAGTTCACTGCAGAGCGTTTGAGACTTTTGGCACAACTGATAGACCAGAGATGATCCTGCTAACAGTGCCTTTGACCGCACCTCTGGAGCCTCCAGCAAGACCTGACACAGACAGCAGAGATACAAGAAGTGTTGAGCTTTAAGGGCCAATGAGAAAAGATTAGGATGAATACCTCCTCTGACAGATGCTTGAGTTAATGTATAAAACATTTTTATATGAATTTCTACTGACGTTAACATGACTTTTATATCACAGGAGGGAATGCATGAAATAGCTTTCATGAAAGACTTATGTCATCATTAATGTCCGTCAGAGATTCCTACATTGATGGAGTTGATGATTTGGGGCGATGGATGAGGGATGAGGGCTATGGTGGTGAGGAAAGCATGAGCCTGCTCCTCCTCCAGTTCTTTGTTCTTCATCAGGTCTGTCAGTAGTGTGATGCAGTTTTCAGATCCGCAGGCTGGTAAAGCATCCAACAAAGGCTGCCTGTTCAAAGAGTTCATCAACATCTATATGAAACTCTGCTGAATGTGCGTAACCTGTGCCATTAGGGATAATTTAGTAGTTTGACATTTTTGGTGGACAGCAACCCTTAACTCATATCTGTGTGATACACATGGAGCTACGGCTAACCGCTGATTAGTTTAACTTATCTTAGCATTAAAAGTGGAAACAGGGGATAACAGCTGATCTGAGTTGTTAAAAAGTAATAAAAATTTACTTACAATCATCTAAAACTAATGCCAAAACTTATCAATTAACATTTTAGTTCTTGCTTCTTTAATTTACAAAAAAAAAGTAAAAATTAGGCATTTTACAAGAGGATTTTTGTGCAACACTACTTCTTGACTAGGTGCAGTAACTTCCTCAAGTCTATGCCAGAAAAAGGCAAATAACTGAGCCTTTAAGTTGCTACTGTGCAAATTTTGTTACTTTTGGACAAAACCAGACCAGCTAATTTCCTGTTTGTACAGTTTTTATGCTGAGCCAACATATTGCTAGCTGTAGCTTTATGTTGAGCAAGTGGACATGAAAGTAATGATCCAATCTTTTGAAATGTTGCACTACATCTTTCACGTCACCTTCATCTATTTATCTTGTCTGTGAGCCATACAATAAACAGAATGAACAATATGCAGTAGGCCACTGCTAATCATGTTATTAGCTACATCTGTGTTTTACAAGTTAAAATGTCCACCATGATAACTGCATATTTGCAGATATTCTATGGTAGACAGTAGAAAGGACTAAGGAGAAGTCTCTGTCCTGCTCTGGCATGTTAGGTCATCTGTGTCTCAGAGCAAAGCATGATTAAGTTGGCCACTGTCCTGCACAGACTGTCCTTTGTTTACTTGTTGACTTGGCCAGAGGCTGTGTGTATTTTTCTTATTATAACCCATAAAAAAAGAGTCTTTTCAGCTGTTATCCAATTTACTGGTAACTAAGCTCAAGATATTTCATTAGGTAAAATGCACAAGTGTGGAAATGTACACTTAAACAGTCATGTGGAGACACTGATGAGGCAGTGCAGGGTGAGCCAAAAGACACTCCATTATATAACACTGAGGAAATGCTGACCAGTCATTGCGGCACTTGAAAGACGCTTCTTGCCAAAGTGTCTTGAGTTGAGAGAGAGACAGATCTCTCAGCTGGAAGACCAGGTGGAGGAACTCTTGTGATACCTGTGAACAGATAAAACACATAAAACACATATAAGAACTACAGCAGCACAATCAGAACCAGTTGTGAAGAACTGTGAACACAGTTTTTTCAATTAATCATCTTAAAGCAATTACTGTGTGTCAAGCTCTGGCTTTGACTGACTCTTTTAAAGTCTTTCTGTATAAGCGGAATATAAACAGAATATGAAAACGGTTGTCAGATTAGGTTTGGCTGACCTACTGTGCAGACATTAAAGTAATTGGCTCACGGGAAGTCAAGCCACACCTTATAAACACAGAAGAGTCAACAGAGGTCTGGCAGCGTGCAAGCTTACTCAAAAGGGATTCATATTGATTGCTAAAAAGGACTGCAGCACCAACACTGTGAGGCAGGTAAACTGAATCATACAGCAGCTGACTGGAACCTGTTGAGACCTACCAGCTGTGGCTCTGAAGCGAGGCTACACAGCATCCTGACAGTTTGGCTGGCTTGCTGAGGTGTTGACACTCGGGCTTTTCCAGGCCCTGCAGCCCCCTCATCCTCAAACTGCAGGTCAGTTAGCACACCAACACCTAAAGAATCTGCATGTGCATGGAGAAGAGCAGGCATCAGGGTGCAAAAACAGCACAGTTGCTAAGTGTAACTGCAGAACTGTTAATACTTTTCTTGACCTAAGCCTGAAGGGGTCCCTGGCTGCGCTCGGAGCAGGAGCAGGGTAGACACTGTCTGGGTCTTCACCAGCCCTGCAGCTCCAGACCACGTTGCCATTGAAACAGCTTCAGTGCAGTTTACCTCTTGCATCAGTGTAGATCCATGCCTCTGGACACAGTGCAGCTCTGACTGCACTGACTAGTAAAAAGACAAGAAACACACCTCCTGTTATAAAAGCATGACTCAAATGCAACTGTTGGGCTGATGTAATAATGATAATAATGGATTAAAAAGGACATCCTCTTCTTCAGTGGTGTCGAAAGTGGCACAGCTTCACCCCGTTTTCAACTTCCACTTTTTTTTTTTTTTAAACTCAGATACCAGAGAGCAGAAAAAACTCATCTACAAGCATAATGCACCGCATGGGAAACAGATTTTTAGATTTTAAAAAATTCTGAGCTCATGGTTTGAAGTCCAGCGATGCAACCAAACATGCTCAGAGTTTTAAAATATAGGCATCAACCTATAACGTAATTGTAGATTGCAAACTCCTCCCACTTTGCTAAAACCCTCCAAAATTCAAAGATAAAATTCACAGTCTCAGTCACAACTCTGTGCAATTTTAACAAACAAAGAAGAGAGATAAACTCACAGTATCTTCAGTTAAAGATACTGAATGGGGCCAGAAGTTTGCCAGTCTGGACTGTTGGCACTGTGTTAGATCCCTGCTCTTCAGCAGAACAGGTCCTCGCCTCTCATACCTGCTGATGCACGTCCCGTACACATCTGTCTGAGAAAGAGGCATTAGGAGAAAGTCATATAATCCCCCTGTGAATGCATGCACTTTATTGTGGCAAGATGATGTTAATGATGGTTATTGTTTCTAGCAGGAGCAGAGGTGGTAATTGTCAGACTAGAAGACGTAGCTGTTCTATTTTAAATTTCCATACAGAATTCAGAGCTGCTGTTTGTATATGTTTTGCAAACTGGGCATGTATTAAGTAGAACAAAAGCTTTATAAACCCTCACCTCTTTTTCTAATTTCTGTTTAGAGGCCATGCGGGAGGTCTGGAGCATGCTCAGTAGAGCCCTTTTAATGTTGAGGGCCCACACCTGCTCCCCCTCCTGGAGACAGAGGGCTGTGACCTTTCCCCCCTGGAGGGAGAACTTGAGGCGCGTTCTCTCCAGTGACTCCCTGGGAAACAAAAACACCAGATGAGCCCCCCCGAGACTCAAGAACACAGACAAGTGGGGCATCTGAACAGAGTATCAGATTCATAGGAAAAACAGTTGTAGCATTCCAAAATAATCAGGATCTAGTCTTTGAATGTTTTAGACTGAATACAGATGAGCCACATGTATATATGCAAAATAACTGAGAGGATAAAGGGTAAATCTTACAATCATTAATTCACGATCCTTTTCAAAAACATAAAATTGTGTGAAATCTACAGTATATCACCTCAAGCTCTTTAAACGCTGCACAGAGTGTTCCTTCTGAGGGGAAAGCCGCCTTATCTGCGTGTTCCTAATCTGTTGGACAAGTTTGTGCACAAATTAATGACTTTTTGCGATACATTGTGTACGTTTTTTTTTTACAGAGAGACTATTGTCAAAGCTGACCTGCATCATTAGGTGACACTTGGAGACCACGTCGATATCAACCACACAATCCAAAGCCAGTCCATTTCTGCCAGCATTGGAGCCATGGAGGGTTGTGGTAATAGTTGTGGTATACCTGTAAGTGTACCTTATCCCTTTCTGATAGGACAAGTCAGAGGCAGAATGCCCTGTGGACATGAAATATTAGTCATAAGATACCAAGTGTTTCACAAGCGTAAGTCTTGTATACTTGTTATTTTATATCTTGAATCAAAAACATTCTCATTATTTAAGTATTCATCATATCCAATATTTGCAACAAACAGGATCCTCACCAGCACAACTTGAATCACAGAGATTAGGTTCTATCTGAAAGCAATCACCAACTGCACAGAAAATCAGGTCAAAATATCAGACACAATGACAAAAAAGAACAACTTTGGTCAAAGAATGTCATCCAAACCTCAGGTCAGCTCTGCTTTAACTGGAAAATAAGATGAGACACCAGGAATGACTACAGCTCACAACAAAAGCCATAAAACTCACCATTTGGCAGGAAAAAAATAAGTGTAACATGGAGACAATTGAGCAGTAACAGGCACAAAGCCATAGCAACCCCGAGTCACCGCAGGTCTGGCTGCTTCCAAGCCTCCACATGTAAGCGAAATGAAAACCAAGCAGTGTTCACAGCCACTGAATGACCACACTTGTACGTGGGCTTCCACAGTGACCCATAGTGCTCACGGCAACCAATCAGGAAATACCTTCCAGGCTGGAGCTACAAACATTCAGTGAACCAATCACTTGACACAGCAATGGGCCTCACAAAAAATTCAGGATTTTTTACGCCCCACTAACAGAAGACATGAGTCACTTATAGAGAGACAATGCAGTTTGAAGTAAGTTAAACAGTTTGAAAGATGGCGATCTGGCAGCATGATATCCAGTCTGAGAAGTAGTTTTGTGATGGGTTTTCTACAGGGACGGCATAGGTGCACTGTAAAGTTGTGACATTGAGTCGTCTCTAAGAGTCTGCTTCTTTATGTAAACCCTGTGAGCAAATTCCCCCTTTTTCATAAGTATTTGTCAGTAATAATCCAGAAATTTCTCACGGTGATAATAACATTGAAACACAAACATAGTGAAGTTTGTGTGTTGCAGTAGTTGCCAAAATTTGAAACTTACAATATAAATAAAGGATTCAATTTGTGTGTATAGTTGTGTTACATTTTTTTATATGTTTTCATGTTCTTGTCAAACAAAACGTTATGTTTAATTGTAGTTTTCTTGAAATGTTACTTTTTGTATAACTGCACTGAATAATTGAAGTAATATAAATGCAAGCATACCAATCATTAGCCAAAAACATTGCTGAATTTGGATGATTATAAAAGCAAAAGTCTTTCTAACTGAAAAGTCATTTGGGAGCCGAAAGAGGTTAATGTTGAGCTGAGCCAAATGATCTGGCTCACTAAAAAGAGACAGCATTCCCATCGCTAAATGAGCGGACAAAATAACACAAGCTGTGTGAAATAAGCACCTCAAAACAAAGCCTGTAATAACAATTACTGTAGCCCTTTAAATAAGTGTTTATGCTATTATAGGCTACCTCAGCTTCAATGGGATAGTTTTGATATATTTGAGGATATACAACAGGACCATGAATCTATAAGCCACATAACAAGTGTGGACTGTAATCTAGGAAAAGCTAATTCATGATAGCTCTCTGAAGACAAAAACCTACAGTTAAAAGAGATAAGCATGAGAGGGGGGAGAGGCATCTAGTGTCTGTGTTTTATGGACAGAACCAGGAGAGAAAAAAAACAGTTGCAGGAGAGACTCGGAGGGCTGTGATTGCTTTTCGTCGAGCTATATTTGTCAGACGTGGGAAATTAAGAGCCCACCACCACTAAGCCACGTTCTTCAGCCTTCGACTGAGCTCAAACTCATTTACCCAACACGCCCTCCATCCCCGTCTCCTTCCCCCATCATTACCCAAGCTGCCTGCTGCCACCACGATGCACCCGCCGCCGCGGTCCACGCCCGACCTGCGACGTCAGTCACTGCGTGCTGCTGGTTGGTGTTGCATTCACATACAAAGAAAAAATTGTATTGAAGGAAGTTACTTTGAAATACACCATTTACCAACTTTCACCCAAACCTTAAGGTCATTAATTACTTCTAACCGAGTAGTTTGTTTCATACTAATGACGATGTGAGCCTTTGTATGGTAAAATATAAAACCATCATCATTTGGATTAAGAGGCACTACACACTCAAAGAACAAAACTAAAAGCTACATTTTCCGTTCGTGGTTTCTTTTACCATCGGTAATCTGCTTTATAACAGTGAGTTAAATCTGTCAAATATCAAGTATAAATTATATTAAATGTACTGACAAAATAGAAGTACATCAGTGACTTTATAGAATGTAAACACATAAACGCCCCCCAAAGATTTTTAACCGATAGCCGTTGAACGCCTCCTTAGTCCGGACTAGGGGGCGTAGGTTTGACCGGCTTCGCTGAGGCTCAGACACAATGAACCGTCAGACGATGAGAGGCACGCATGTTGGGCTGGAGGCATTGGCACGGTTTTAGCACATTATTATTTTTAATTGTGCCTTTTCCTTGATTGCCGTAGCCGTTTTCCAAGTGCTGAAACACTGTATGGCGGTAACAAGGCTCAACTGGAAACGGTTGGTTCGTCGAGTTTGATGAAAACGAGGTCGGGATCAGACTACCGTTAGCTCCTCCTGGTGGATTTTTTTCGTTTTTTTTTTTTCTAAAGCCAACAAAACAAGGCAGATAACAATGTCGCTGACTGCTTCGTCTGATTATTTCGCTGCCGAATGTCTGGTTTCGATATCCAGCGGTCCTGTGCTGCACAGACCCACCCCAGTGGCCCCCACCAGCCAAGCGGCCACGGTGGGCCTGCTCCCCGGGGAGCCCGATGGGTCGAACGAGGACAGGGAGGTGCGGGAGACGCTGAGGCTGGAGGGAGCGGACATGATGGCGGTGGCCGGTATCCTCACCGACCTGCACGGTAAGTTCCGCCCCATGTCGGCCTACTCGGAGAGCAGCAACTCCTCGTGCGGTGGTGAGAGCGGTTACACCACGTTGTCCGACCCGACTACCCCTACCATGACCCCCTCCGCCACCCCGGTCCCCGGACAGCAGCAGCAGCTGAGGGGGGGAGGAGGAGGAGGCGTGGGGGCCCCGCGCTCCCCAGTGAAGCGACATCAGTGCACTTTTGACGGATGCGACAGAGTTTACGGGAAATCGTCCCACCTGAAGGCACACATCCGGACACACACAGGTACGGAGACAACAACACTTCAGTTGCATCGACAGTTCACATGTTTATACACACTAAGCTAACCTCGCATACGAAGTTTCCAACTTTTGCTTGGTCGATGACGCACACAGCTGGTACATTAAACATACATGGGGAGCGTTTTACTCTGTTGAACTTTATGGGATTAGTCAACAGTAGTGTGGTAGTGGCAATATTTTTCTCATTTATCCCGTGACTTGGTATAATAGCGTGGCTAAACAAAGAGGGAAAGACGGAAAACCTCCCCTTCAGAGTCTCTGACAAAGAAGTAAACTAACAAAAGAACTGGGCTGGACGTTATAACCGGTGACGAAGGTCTTCCTCCCGACTGGATTTGCATATGAAATGAACGTAAGACGAAACCTTAACGTCGAGGGCTGAGAGTTCATTGTCGGTCCTGTTGATGGCAGCAGCAAGTGCTTCACGTCTGAGTTTTCTCTGAGCATCACTTCATTTTACTGCCACTTGCTTACGAGTTAAAATCGGCTCTGTTCTGCAATGTGTGAAATTTATGGTAAAACGTCTGAAGAAGAGCTGACTGAGAAAGTGTATTAATGGATGTTTCACCCGATTTTATGATAATCGACACATTTTTCTTACTCGCTGTGTTAACTGAGGAGTAAGTGAATGTCTCTGTTTTTTATAACTCCAGTGTTCAGCCGTGTATTGCCACGATCGGGATAGTTAGGTGTACGTGGGAAGGCACCCACCTGACAGAATAAAAGCGGGGCTCTACTGCGGGGTTAAAATGTGCATGTGATTTTTCGCGAAATGAGGAGAATTGGTGTGTTCAGGGTCACTGAGCAGGCGCAAACGGATTAAGGACAGGAAACGGCTCAGAGGAACTCTGGTGGGAACGCCCACAAAAAGTAGTGTATCAACAACGTGGCCTGGCTTTGTGATCTTGAAAATGGCACCGAGCATCCTACTCGTTTATCCTGGTTTTACTCATGTTGCCTGCCAGAGATTAAGGCTAGCAGTAGCTTAGGAAGACTAATCTGGAGAATCCAAATCCTAGCTATGTTTGTCACATTTATTTTATTTAACTTTTTAGATATTCATAATTTTGTGTTGATGTTTCATAAAAGTGATGCAACCATTAAATTCGTTTCATTTAAAACATTAGATTGCTCTAAGGATTTATTAAGGTATTAACATTGTTTCATTCATTAACATATTTCTGCAGTGACAAATTGTAATCAAAAAGATTCTTTTCTGTCCTATAATTAAAATTTGAAAGCAAATGATTATTGTAGCTTTAAGGAGCATCCCAGACCATGCTGGCACATTTCTTGAGTGTTCTAAAATGCATCACATGTACTACAATCATGTAGAAACAGTTATGTGCTATGCTTGGCTTTTTAAAGTTATAATACATGAAAGATGAAACAAAATAACATATTTGCACATGTATTTGACATATTTGGGCTAAAATGGTTTGTTGACAAATTGATTAGTTTGAGGATGTTGTATTAATCACCTGCTATTTAGAGTTTTGTGTAATTACCCAGCTTTTCATGCATAAATAGCAAACATTCTCTAGTTTCAGTCTTTTGATCATGAAGATTTTATGTTGTTGTGTCATAGTGAATTAAATATTTTAAGGGTTTGCCTGTTGGGTGAAAAAATCAGCAACTTAAAGATGGAATCTTGAGCTAATTAATTAATTGATCAAGATGTGCAGATGAATTGTAAATAAAAGTAACCACACATTGTGGCTGCTGTTTGACCAATGTACTGCATTGGTGCAATCCTCTTTGTTGTAAAACTTGTATAGAATGAGAGAATAGTTGATGTGGTACAGCATGCAATCCATGTCTGTCCTCTGTAAAGTGTTGAAACATATATAAGTCATCCATATAACCCAATGCATGCTTGTAGTATAAACACTGTAACACTGTTTCTTCAAGTTTGACAGCAGATGTGTAAAGTGCTAATGATGTGGTGGTAAATGGTTCTCTCCTCTCTTCCCTGCCTCTGTGCTACAGGTGAGAGGCCCTTTCCATGCACCTGGCCTAACTGTGAGAAGAAGTTTGCCCGCTCCGATGAGCTCGCTCGCCACACCCGCACCCACACAGGAGAAAAACGCTTCCTGTGCCCTCTCTGCGACAAGCGCTTCATGCGCAGCGACCACCTGATCAAGCACGCCCGTCGTCATCCTGACTTCCAGCCTTCCATGTTGGGACGGAACAAGGGCACATCCTCCTCTTCAAGCCCAGCCATGCTCCATTAAGGTGGTTTGTGGCGGAGGTTTTGTGGCAGGAGCACAGAAGGGTCACAGTGGTTTCAAGTTAACCAGCAACAATCAGATCCACTGATTACGATTTAGCATTGCTGTGTTGTGCACATAACACACAAGCTAACACACACACTCAAATACACAGCTGGATGTGAGGGGGAAGCAGCCATGTCTCTCCATCCACACGTGACCACTATCCACCTACTCAACATTACTAGGGTTGGGTATAGAGAATGTTCTGAAGCTATAAGAAAAGTGATTTCATTAAGAAATTTGCTTTTGATTCCACTTATCGTTTCCTGAAAGCAAGTTTGGTCATACCACAACTCATTTCCAGTGTTGGTTACATGTGTATCAAAGCACATGTGTAAGTTTAAAGTATGAAGGACTGGAGCTAGCTTTCAAAAGAGAGGCTGTGCTGCCCTAAAGACAGTAGCAATGCAGTGAAATAAAGACATTGCATTTAAATGAATACAAGCAAGGGAAAAAAGCCTCTTTAATATGTCAACTATTAAAAAATGGAAAGAGAATGCAACATTTTTGATGTCCTTTATCATGATGTAGTAAGATTAAATATTGAATGATTTTTATAGATCAAATAACCAGATGGGAATATCTGTTTTTGGTTAAACCACTGAATATAACGCAGAATAAGAAATCAAGGTACTTCATCACATTGATGTAAAAAATTCTGTTAAACCATTTATGCCGTAAAGCAATCCTGCTTGTTGATTTGCAACATTGCCTAATATGACTATATTAGGCTTTAAAGTGAAAAGTAATGTAATATTATTCAACCTTAGCAGGGAGAACATTAATATTTCTTTGTTTTATAACCAAAAACCATTACCAAATGTGTCATCAAATATTGCATATAAATTGCAGGTCAGAACTTACAAAAATAAATGTGGTTTTTGCTTTCAGCATACTTGGTTTCTTTTTTTCTCAGGATTCGATTAAAATGGGAATCATTAAGCAGATTGAAATCAAAAAAATAAACCCAACCCTAAACATAACCTCACTATGTCAAGCTGACACACTTTCACAAATTGCAGGGATTTTTGATATTTTCTGTAAAAAATCTGCAAATTCATCATCAGCCAAAACACCTCTGTTATCTTGTGGTTAATTTGTAGATTGTTGTGCTCTTCAGGACCATTTTTTATCATAAGTAGCACAATATTGTGATGTTAGATAGCGAGGCAGTGACTAGAAGTCTTTTAGCTTTTTTCTTTTAGCTTTGCTGATTCCATATAGAAGTTTTAGTGGTGACACATTCCTTCATTTTTTCATTAGTAACCATCTTTGAGGCGACTTGCCAATGTTTTTTTTTAAGTATATCCAATTTAATTATAGATCAAATATTAATTTTTTGCCAGAAAGTGGATCAAACTTCACTGTAGAAGAGCTATTTGCATGCCATCCTCAAGTCTAGATCCGATATCATGAAATGCTGACACATAATACATAGTAGTATTATGTCTAATACTGATGCAAATGTATATAAGCTCCAAGCTTTCAATGTAGAAAACTGGTAATGCTACTAGCAGCAGATTTAATACGTGATGAATTGTAGTCCTTATATTAGGGGTTGACAGTGTACGCTTGATAGGATGGCATTGCCTGTGAGTGTCAGTCTGTATGTGTGTTTTTTTTTTTTTTTTAAAATTTTTTTAGA
>JAPZDY010000004.1:7449363-7468163 GCA_029783645.1 Ctenochaetus hawaiiensis | reverse complement strand
TTTTTTTTTTTTTTTTTTTTTTTTACATTTTTGTTAGCGCCAGAACTGGGGGAGGTGTGTATGTGATTGTATCGAAGTATTTGGAGCAGGGTGACATGAGTTGAGCTTGACTATTAGTCTGCTCCCGTACAAAGTAAAAGCGTACAGCACCCTCATCAGGATTGTTAAGTTGGATGGCAAAACACATAGCAGAATCAGGTATAAAATTAGCAAAAAATAATTGTTAAAGTAAACAGACCTTTAATGAGGAGGACATTTGACTTGTCAAAGCAGCAAAAGCACAGGTGAAACAAATGCAGTTGGCTCTGTTCTTTTGTAGGTGCGTCATTAAACCAGCATGCACAAAACCAGCTTGTAAACTAGTAAACGGGATGCTAACATTTACAATGTAATTAGTTACACCTGTGTTTGAGAAGTCATAATGCCCATTGTGATGAAGAAACGTTACTATGTTTGAAATATAAGAATTTATTAAGAACCTGCTCAGTGCATTTTTTGAAAACTGGCATGTAATAATTCCTGAACGCCAAAAAGTTTAAAAGTCTTTGTGTTTCAGGAAAAAAATCACCTAAACATATTGTTCATGTATAACAGGATCAAGGAAACCTCAAGTAATTTTGATATGTAAAATTAATTGGAGTAAACACAGTATCCGGGTCTGATTCTAGAGAGGTTGAATTGTTGTTTGTTTTGTTTTGTGTTGTGTTTCCACACTGTTTGTCCAGCTCATGGACGTATTCCTTTATCTCAGAGAACAACACTTCTTCAGGAAAATCTGAAAGCCTTAAACTATGTCAGAACTACTTTGCCCCATGTTTACAGTTGGATCTTTGTGTAGGTATATATGCCCTCTTTAGGGCTCATTACAGATACTCATTATGCAATATGGCACTTTTTTCTTACAGGTGTATTTGGTTAAATAGTGTATTGGCTTGCACTGTTGCTATGCTTCTTCAAAAAAGCACTGTGGAACTTTGCTAGTATGTTGATAGCCAATATGTTTGTAAAACTGCCTTTTTTTTGTCCAAGTGCTTTAGACCGCTTGATTAAAGAACTAGGTAACTATTTTTTTGTTCTTATTTAGTGTTTGCGTAGTCATCCAGGCCATCTCCTGTTGTGGAATTTGTGTTATTTTTGTTATTTTCTTAAAGTAGCATGCTTAATTTTTGTGTTACCAGATCTGTTGACGTTGTCTCCTCCACACTAAAACCAAAGAGGAAGACTGCAGATGTCTTTCTCATTCATCTGTCAAACCATCTACATATACCACTTCACTGTTAATCTCATTTTAATGGGAGCTGTACTCAATGGAGCAAATGCAATGCTTTACAATTTTGTACACATTTCTTCTTCAGAGATTCGATCTGTTGACAGTTTTTGGTTGCTGCTGGCAGTGACCTTGAACACATGGACTCTTTCACAAAGGAACACACACAGCATACCTGTTTTTACGTCTTCAAATGGACATTATCCCCTCCTATCTGTCCTCACCAGGTGGGAGGGTCTTCTCACACAGACTCTATCCGGGTCTCAAAGCTATAATATCACAAGAAGAACATACCTCACAGATTTTTTTTTCTTTTCTTTTCTTTTCTTTTTTTTCTGTGTCTGTACAAAATCCATCCAACCTGTGTTTCAGAAACTCCTCTTAAGCCACTGAGCCTTGGATTTCAGAAATGTCTTTTTATCAGCTAGATGGTCTGTTGTGTACCCTTGTCCTTACCTTGTCTTTATATGCAACGTCACTACTACCTGTGTAGCAGCAGAAATTCTTTTTTTTGTTTCCTGCCTCAATGAACTTCTGTTGTTAACAGTACAGTAGTGAATGAATCTACTGGATAAGTCCTGCACCAACAGCCCCTGTCATTGACTCACTGCTGCATCAGGCAGAGAGTTAAAAGGGGTATTGATATGTAAAAATTAAAAAATACCTGTAGACTCACTTCACTGCAGATTTCAAGAAAGAGCTCAGTCCAAATCTATTTGTTCATATCACTGAATGTGGCTTGATGACAGATGAACATTAACCACTTTGGATTAAATTTTTTGCTGTGCTGCCGCACTGAAAAAAACAATAATAATGCGATAATTTCTCTTGTCACCACAGTAATTCAGATATGCACATTGTACAGAAATGGATGTTTTTTAAATTGATGCCTAATTTTTACATTAATGTAATTTTAAAAAAAATCCTCTTATCAAAGCTTTAGTTAAGGAGGAACTGTGGAACTAAATAATTGCTGCAACAAGCTGTTTTGATATTTATATTCTCAGGTGTCTTCAATTTTGAGCATTGGAGTTTCAATATTTCCTGTTCAACACCTACGTACAAGCATGTTTTATTTCTTTTGTTATTATGCCGATTAATTTATTCCAAAAAAATGTATCATTTGTGTGGTTTAATTATTCTTTTCATAACTCATTTTGTGAGATGGAACAGTACTAATATTAAATGGTTCCATTGTTTGCTTGACATGAGAATACCAGTGCTTTTTTAAAAATAAAAATCCTCAAGTCAATTGCTGTTCATTTTTCTTTGTGTTTGTGTTGTTTCTTCTGCTCAGTGAGGTTTTCCTGTAAGCACAGACAAGTAAAACTCTAAAAAATGCCAGTCTTAAGACAGAAAGGAGTTTAATGAGTAGCTGAATCTTAGTTGAAAGTCATAAAACTAAAAAAATGGCTTCTAGTAATGTAGTGTTACCATGGTGAAAGGCAAAATGACAGTAAAACACCACTTTAATCGTGGTGGTAATAAGAGTGAAAGGGCTGTATTATTTTTTCCATGTATCTTTGCCAAGGCTATATTAGGTGGCTCTGACCAACTCCAAAATTTTTACACAATCGTCAGGCCTGTTATTAGAGACTTGTATTTCCCAATGCTCTTCTTTTGCCAGTTGATACCAAACTCACTACACTACTTCCTCAGACTTCCCTCCACAAATGAGCCCATAGTGCATCAAAATGTTTTACTGGAAACAGTATTGGATATTCTTTACATAAACCTCCATTGTAATGGTAGATATAATACAAATAATAATAATACAAATTTTTGGAATAGCATCTCAAAATATTAAATATTGGCAGAATTTTTTATTCTATTCTCACTTAAATAATTGCAATCATCGTTCTTACATATGGTGCACTTGAAAAATCAAAGACTCTGTAGTCAAGATGAAGAACACAGATTGTCAGAATTTTGCCTCGATAACTGAGTTTTTAACACTAGTTTGAATTCTGCCCTTCCAAGCAGCCCTAAATCAGAGACTGAAGCCATCTGATCCTGCCACTTGGCAGGAAGTTAGACGGATCATGACTTGCTTCTGGTGTCTGAGGTCATATGAGTTGGAGTCTTGGCTGGGCAGATTAAACATTTTTCGGCCACTGAGTCATTGTGCTGGGGACCCCGCCCTACCCCACTGAATCAGATACAAGTAAATCCAAAGATATTTTCATATCATATTGTCAAAGATATCATTTGCAAAGGTCTGGATAATTGTGGGTCCCTGAGGTTCCTGCTGGCAGGCCCTCATGTATTTGTCATAACCACAAAACACTCCCTCCTTCCCAATTCCAATCACGAAAATGTTGTGATGTCAAGACCCTAGTGATGTAGAATCAACATCTAACACCTACGTAGACACTGTGTGCAAGTTAGAAATGTGACTAAATAGTCCAAACACTGACCCTGGCAAAACTCCCAGGCCTGATTCACTGCTCCACTGTGTGCTAACTGACAATTTATTGAAAATAAGTTAAAAAAAAATATGCACCTCCAAAGCCTAATATCTATTTAGATGACTGGGGCTCTGAAGTTGGTCTAAAGGAAGGTCCTTGCATGTTGAACATGAGTTTTATCCAGTGAACATTCAGAAATTGTCAGTGTTAATCTTAAGTTTAAACCCCAGAAAGTTCATTTTAGGCAGAGATGGTGGGCTCACTGCCACAGAGGAGTGAGCCCAGCAGAGAGGCCTGCATCCTCAGCTTCCTGTTTGGCTCTGTCTCTATCCCGGTATCTGTCCACAGCCTCATCGTCCCAGATGGTAAAGATCTCTGTGTCACTGAAGTAGCCTGGCTCACTGATGTTGTGTGTGGAGAAGAGCAGCAGAGGTTCTACTGAAAACTCTCTCCTGCTCTAAACACTGCATGTACTCGTTTCTAAAGGGACAGGGAGGCAGACGTAAGATTTTAAACTGATAACAAAAGGCAAAATCTGGTGTTCAAAGCATAACATTTCAATATATTTCACTTATGGAATGTAATTAAGTACATTTTCTTAAGAATTGCACTAAAGTACAGTTTCTGGGTACTTGAACTTATGTCCTTTCTGTTAATGTAAATGTCTGCTTTTTCCTCAAGATCATTTCGGAGGGCAATATTGTACTTTTTACTCAGGAAGAAAACACCTGACAACTTTAGGTAGCAGTTAGTTACTATTTTAAGACTGTTTAAGACTATTTACTATTTTTGGGGATTTTGCCTGCAGGGGCTTCCATGTACCATTCAGTGACAAGACATAACCCAGTGTCCAGTAGTATGGGTGCATGAGGTTGCTGACTTCCCTCACCCAGTGCTCTGGCTCGTTCACCTTCAACCGCTTACAGCCTACATAACTCCATGAGGACAGGAAAGTGAGTGACAGGTTTGTGATGCTTTTGGTAAATTAGCACTTCAGAAGCAAACTGTGAACATATTAGTGAATGTATTTAAGCGATAAAGAATGAGAAAAAAATCTACACTATTATCACTTACATGAGGGCCGACTGACATTTGTCATGATTCTCTCCAGTCTGCAGCAGAATCTGGGCACACGTATCATACCGTTCTCCAGCACAAACATCTGCTGCAGTTCCTGCTTCAACACCTCAGGGGGCGACATATACTAGCGATAAACACTGAACGGCCTCAACCTCCTCCTATTGCCACATCAGCTTAATGAGGCTTGTATGTTGTAGGTCATGCTTAAAGTAGCTACAGAGAGGGTCTGTACCTGTTTCCAGATGTTGCAGCAGCTGAGGAAGCAGCTGATCTCCCCTCTAGTCAGCACACAGTCTGAATATGGGTCCTTCTCCAGGCAGCATGTCTGCCCTCATGGCTGCAGCAGAGAGAAGTTTAAAGCAGGTTAAGCATCATATTCAGTCAATTTTGATAGCATAATGCTATTACACCTATTAAAACTGTTCCCGTGCAGCATTAAAGGTGATAATGAACATTTTAGCACCAATTAAAGTAAAACTGATACTAAGTAAAGATCAGTTTAGTTCTGTGTACCGTGTTGATGTCTAGTTTGAATTGTGATATAGATATAAAAAATGAATGACTGTGTCAAGACATGAAACTTTTCCCACAGTGGGACTTGGGAACTTGAACCCGAGCCGCCTGAGTGAAAACCAGGAATCCTTACTGCAAAAACATATGGGATCTTTATATTATAAACACTATATTTTATATTGTAAACCATCAATTAAGATTGTGTCAGAGATTTACGAGGCATTTTGAGAACATTTTTTAGCCTCGCAGAAAAAAGTCACGAGAGTCAAGGAGAGGAAGCTAAATATACATAAATATTCTGTTCATGTACTTTTGTGTACATTTGTCTGTTTGTGTACTTAACACTAGGATATTAAGAATTTATTGCATCCAAACTGACAATAGTATCATATGGAGGGACTACAGTGTGAGTGTATACTCTAGCACTGCATTTAAGGACAGTACTTAGATTCTGATTATACATTTCCATTTTAGGTTACTGTCATCAGTCAAATGCATGCGTCTTTTGTTGCAAGTTACTTTTCAGATACATACTTTACATAAAAAACAGTAGCTAAACTCACATTAAAAACATGGTGCATTGTTGCAGATTAAACCGTGCATTAGTGTGTGAATTAAATAAAATAAGAGTTTCAAATTTCACTCTTGACTTTTGGATCATCATCTCAGTGTCCACTTACTTGCATGTTCTGGAGCTTCCATCTACATCCCATGTTCTCCTCCTTAGCAGGTGAGTTTCCTGTGTTGCCATGGTAATTGAATGTTTTAACTAATTAAATGTTTTAACATCCATTGTCTCTAACCACCTCTAGGATTTGCATGCCATCCATATTGATATAAAAGTTAGCCAAAACTAGATAACCTGCTGATAAAAATCATTCAGTCGGGTCAAAAACTTAAGAAAAAGTGGGTAACTTGGCCTTGTGCTACATAGTTTTGACAGCTAATTGAAGATAGCTTCAACAACTGTGACATTTACTGCTATTAATATTGATATAATGTAGAAAACAGTCTTAAGAGAATACTTTGATACTACTTTTATACTTTTATGTAAGTTATATTTGACCTGCCGAGCTGAAACTTGTAATATACTGTTACAACTGTTAAAACTATATTTACATATTTAAGCGGAGTATATGACTGCATATCCCAGCAGTATCTCAATGTTTGTAATGAGAACTGTCGTGCATGTCTCACTTGCTATTCACAGCTTCTGTCTGTGTAGCCTAGATACTGAGGACAGCCAAAGCACTCAGTATCCACCCTCTTCCTCTGGTCTGATTGATGCTTCGGTTTGATAAGAAAGTTCTAGAAGTGAAGGAGAAAATAGTGCACTGCATAACTGTAAAATATTGCGCTTATAAATGTATAATGTAATAAATGTATGTGTGCCTCATCAAATCCCATCTTTTCTGCCTCCTCCAGCACAGTGTGCACATATTGTAATGGCTTCACAGAGCAGGCAACTATGTCAGTTCAACATCTAACTGGTGTGAAACCTTCAAATCAGACCGCATGGAAAGGGAAATGAGAGGCAGTAGACTTTAACAGAGGAGAGAGACGTGTCATGACTGTGAGAGCAAAAAAAGACAAAATACACTCATGCAGACCAAGGAAATAGTGAACAAAGACTAAAGATGCGGAGTCTCCAAATGTCCGATGCAATATATTCACAACAGTATTCATAATAGGTGCAAGTGCATCCTTCTTGGTTCTGTTGGTGTTTGGATAAAACCCTCCTCCTCTTCTTGGTAAATATCCATGAGGGTCTGCATTACACACATATAATGTGAGTTCCTGCAGTTGAGCAGATGGGTCAGGTCTCAGTACAAACATCTTTTCATTACTCAAACTGCAGTGGTAGACAGGTTTCATGGTCACTTTGCCACACAGTGTGACTTTCTTTTTAGTGTACATCAATCAAACAGTCTGAAACTTCGATTACTTATATTTTTATTATTTTATTATAATAATTACTATTTTTGTGGTCTCAACCTGGTGCAACTGAGAGAGAGAAGAACTAACACTCTTAACACCACCACCTGACCACACTCTCAAACACACACACTCACGTGCGCTCACACACACACACACACACATGCACAGAACAAATAAGAATTTGAGACAGATTACACAAGAGAAAACCTATATAGCTTATTATACAATACTATTCTTAGTCATTATCATCATCTTCTTCTAATAATAACAATATTATTGTTTTTATTTTGGTTGTTGTTAGTGTTGTGGTTGTTTAAAATGAACTGAACAAAAAAACAATTTGAAACACATGATTTATTATGAGTTATTCATGTTTTTAGTTTTTAGTTTCAGTTTACAAGTTTTTATAGTTGTAGTTTAGAGTTTAAAGTATTTATTTAACATATTTATACAATCGGCAATTTTTTCCTTAAGTTGTGTCTGTAAGGCGGCTTCTGTTTTCCTACCCATCGCCTCCATGTTGGGAACCAAACTGAGTAACAGTTTCCACCCGGATGAATTAGACTGTAGCACGCAGGCAAAACTTGAATCATAACCTCACACATGTCATGATAGCAGCAGCGCGTCCTTACGTTGGCCTGTGGTCAATGAGACAGACACGTCGAAATAGGATCTAATTCAAATGCCAATAGCTTGAGACGGAGCGCAGGTGATGGAGAAACCTCCGCCTGCCAACTGGATCCTTCAGCATCCAGCGGTGAGTGACGGGGGAGCTCTGTGCTGCGTTCAGGGGCCTGAAGCTGAATCGTGCTCTAAACTGTGTTTTTCTTGTGTTTAGTATCAGCAGATGAAGACTCTGGAGGTTACAGACAGTGAACAAGTTCACGCAGCGTTTCTTGTTTACATGGATCTCTGTGAGGGTGAGTTTGACCGGATGTGAGAGTTCAGCACGAGCCACTGCATGTGTGCTTAGTTTGTGACTGTGTGTTTCAGGAGAGTCAAGTGATAAATCGATAATTAATTTAATTACGGCCTTATCAGTTTTTATTTTCACATTTGTCAGTTGTGTTTTGAACATTTTATTTTCCAAAAAATTGTTTTAAATGATGTTTTTTTAATTTCTAATTCCTGAAACAGCTCTGAGCTACAGCCCTGCTCAGTGTTGTCCACGTCAACTCCAGGTCCAAATCACATGAAATATTTTCATGGTCAGTAAAAACATGGCTTTAAAATAATAAAATGAGATTTTATCTAGGAGCATTACAGACTTATATTATGTGTTTTTCTTAGGTTGTGTTTTTTTCTGACAGATTAGCAGACGTTTTCTTGTATTATAGACTTTATTATCCATTATGCCACCGCAGGACGCAGGCATGGATGATCAGAGGGAAAAATGTATTTTTGTCCTGAGCTTTACTTTCACCAAAATTCAACTTGGACTCTTTATTGTTAGCTGTGTCCCATGTTATTGTGAATGGCTGATGAAAAACTGTGTGATGATGTGTGTTTCAAAATGTTTTTAAGCTTCTGAAGGGGGGGAAGTATGGCAAAAAAAAATGTTGTCCCTGTATTCCTCTGACTTAAGTCTTGCACATTAAGAGTTTTAAACAAGAGGCGATAAGGTGATTCAAAAATGCAGCGGTGAAAGACAATAAGTTTGTCTTATTAACAAAGTCCTATATTTGTGTAATAACCTTTAAGGGAGTCACTTCAGTTCACTCTGACTCTTTTACACTGTGCCTCTTGTTCTCCACAGTGCGTCAGTGGAAAGAGGTGTCCTGTGTCAAGAGTCCTGAGCTGCAGGTAGTTTTGCTGGAAGGGAGGGAGAAGGAAGGAGCACCCGTCCAGACAATTCTCCCCCTGCCGGTTCATCGACCTCTGAGCCACAAAAGGTCTCAAACTTATCTGCCACCTGCTTCCTCTGCTTTCAGCACTTTCTCTGTTACAAGTTGTCTTGCTAAATTTCCTAAACTGACATCCAGCTTCCTCCTCTCTGCTGTGCAGCATACGTCTCGTGTTGGACAGAGGCTTCCCCATGCTGTTGTGTGCTGTGGCTTCTGACTCCACCCTGGTCTATCAGAGGATGACTGATGGGTTGGTGACACCCGATCCCCCTGTAGGACCCTTTCAGGATGTGGGACGCCGGCAGCACCGCAAGAGACGGCAGCAGTGCTGAGTGGCTGGAGTGAGAAGACACTTTGGTGTTGTTGGTGAAGCACTGAAGAGCAGAATGAGACAGGCAGTTGCTCAGTTGGTCTGTCTGTCTTTGTAAGTGGCTCTTAACAAAAAGTTAAAGGTGCACTGACAGCTTGGCAGCAGGTGCAAAAGGACTGAACCACAACTGGCCTCATTCAGCCAGTGAAATGTACTTCAGTGGTTCCCAGACCTTTTTTGACCCTTTATCACAGGTTGCATACATCTGTGTGAGTGTTGAAAAGGTCAACCAGAGTGAGTTTTGTTTGAATAATTTTCACGAGACAGAAATCCAGTATAATGCAGCTATTAAAAAGAAAGACAGACGAAAGATTTTTTTGTGTATAAAAGCACAATTTTCCTTTCTATTTTCCCTGCCTGTAATTATTTCATGGCCCCTCAGATTGGAGGGTCCTGACCTCAGTTTACAATGGTTTCGTTCATTTTCAAGAGAAACTACTTATTGACTCTGACAGAGTGCAGTGCCTGTTCCCAAAAACCTGCTATGTTCATGAAGTGTTTTGTATGTTTGCATGCTAAAAAGTCTGTGTTCCCTCAATCCAATCAGAGATGTTTTCACATCAACATTATACTTGACATGCCTTCCTTCAAGCCTTTGAATGGGACTTAATGAGTTGGATCCCAGTGTCTCAACAAAACATTTTGAGTCCATGACTGCTGGAGAATAACTGATACTGTATTTGGAGGCTGATACTGATATTGAAATATAAAATTAAGAAAATAAGAGCTCATTACGCTCATTCCTTTTTTTTTATCTGAGGGCATAACATTGACAAACATTTTTTGAGGATCCTTCAAAATGTGACCTTAAATGATGACCATTCACTGCTAATTTGTGCCTAATAAATAAAGTTTGTGTCATAAATGGACCAACCACTAACTGTGCTCCATTTGTGATTTTCTGTTCCGTACACTGCAAATGCAAAGGGCTTTCATCAGTGTGCTGTTGGCTCAGTCAAAACTGTGTTACCTCCCTTAGCAATAGTGACTTTAAATACAGACAATTATTCAAAGCTCCAGTGTGTAGCATATAGTAGCTTCCAGTGCTGAAATTGGAGATTGTAAACTACTAAATATTCCTCCGTTCATCCTCCCCTTTCATGCATGTAGGAGAAACAGTAAAACTTGGGAGAAACACAAAAAGCCCTCTATAGAGCCAGTGTTTGGTTTGTTCATTCTAAGCTACCGTAGAAAAATGGAGGACTCCATGGAAGATGACCGACTTCCCCTGTAGATATAAAAGGCTCATTTTAAGGTCATAAAAACTCTATAATTCTTGTTTCAGGTGGTAATACATTAATGAAAACATACTCATGAATACTATTTTACACACTGGACCTTCAAAAGCAAATCTTTGAAGTTGTTACTTTGCTGTAAAACAACACTGTCAGCCGCGGATAAGTTACTGAAACCACTTTTTATTTTTCTAGAAAACAAAACAAAACAAAAAAATCAACATAGAAACTGAACACAACAACATAACACTGGTGAGTGAAGTACACTATTGGACTCGTATGTGATTTTACAGTGTCCACCCTGTGGGGTTAACATGGGACGGATACTGAACCGGGGCGACATCAGTAACCCTGCTGTGTGAGTGCATGAGTGTCATTTTAATGGTGCAACAGTGTCTTAATGAGAGGAAGGACTCGACTACATGAGACATAGATTACAACACTTCAACCCTGAGCCTTATTCAACATAAATACTCTACATCATAGCAGAAACAGACATGGACAGACAAACACACTGTACTGGCCAACGTACTGTAGAAAAGAGGTTCATACTGTATCTTGGAATGCAGGAAGTTTCTGCCTTTAACGGAGGCATTCAGAGATGAAATATTCAAAATGATGCAGATAGAGACATTGTTTTCACTTTGAGTGTCCAGAAGAGCGCATTTTGCTTCTTTAGTCTGATGCTTTCAAATGGTTCCAGGAAGTCTTGGTGACAGCCATGTATGTCGGCCCTCCAGGATTCATTCAAGCAGGAAGTAAAAAGCCAGTTAAGATTCCAAAATGTCTGTCATCCTGTAACGGCCTCATTAATGAAGTAAACCTTAACGTTCTCTCCTTTTTGGGGACCTTTGCAGACAGATTCGTCCTGAACCAACTCTGATTCTGGCGCTCATTTCTCTCTTAGTTGACATGTGAGCAGGAACTAAGCTTGTGAGTTTGAGGGCAAAAAGGTGCTTGATTCAAGTCAGATAATCCATTTTTCTCAGGCGTGTACAGCAAGGGACAGTCCTGCCTCCCCCTCTGGACATGATAACACATGGTATGGTCCATCCGGAACACTGGAGTAACAGCTCTTTCACACCCTGACTGACAGACACTCACCACAGTGCTATGTCATGTCTTCCTCCTCTGAGCAATAGTCCCGGCCCTGAACACAAAACACAGAAATGATCATTTACATTACATTTTTACACAAAATGACTTAACTTCAATGTTCATATGGATCTTATCGTTAAGATCGACAAATTTATGCAAAATCACATGCAAAATACCAAATTATTGATCAATCAAATGAACTCTGTTCCACTGATATGCTTAACATCACATCTTTAACATGCAATAAGTCGTTTTTCATGATAAAAACATATGATATGAGAACATCCCAGATGAGGCAGCACTGTGTTGAGATATTTGCAGCACAGCAAGTTGGAGAAACAGACTCAGCAGTTTAAAGCCTTCGGAATTAAATGTTTGTGATTTAAGGCCCAGTGTGTAAGATTTAGCAGCATCTAGAGGCAAAGTTGCAGATTGCACACAACTGAATATCCCTCTGCTTTCCCTCCCCAAGTGTGAAGGAGGACCTATAATGGCTGTAAAACTCAGAAATATACTACTGTAGAAATATGGCAGTGCAACATGACAGACTCTATGGAAATGCATCCAATAACTCTGTAGATATAAAGGTTTTTCAAAGGTGATGAAGACAAAACAGTTCTTACTGTCAGGTGATTATTAACTAATGGCGTATATTTAAGAATATTATATATCTTTTCTGTCGTGTTCTACAAACAGATCCCCCTAAATGTTCGTTAAAACCAGTCCTTTTTTTTGACCAGATCTAGTCACACTGCAGTATAGTCAGTAAAAAATGCTTTCAACAATTCTACTTTAAATAACCGCACAAGTTAAATGCACTGAACGCGACAGATTGAGGTTATTTTGAGGTATCATCATATCATCTGCTGCGTCCTCACTTGCTACAGATTTGCTGCACTGATAGGATTACCCTGCATTCTGTCATTTAGCAGGGGCTTTTGGTAAAAACATAAAAGCATAAAGTGATGCTGCGGCGATGGGCTGTTGTGTCTTACTTTCTCTATTTTCTCATCCAACATCCTGAAGAACTCTTGCTGACTCTCTGAGGAGTGGATGCTCCTGTAAGGACACAGACACCGCAGGTTAGAGCCTTGCAGTAAAACTTGGCATGTGATGAGGAGCTTCGATGATGATGAAGCAAAACACACTGCGTCTAAATAGACTTATTTGATACTTTATTAGCAGATCCAGCATCATCACTCACAGAATCTTTCCGTTTCCGTTTGACCCTGTTTCGTCCATGTGCTGACCCTTACCAAGGAGAGCACTTTTCTCCTGCAGGACACACACATGCAATCAACCAACCATCAAGTACTCAAGTCCTATAGTTGTCAATCATTTTTAAATTATGATATGTTAAACAGAGCTACTTATATTAAGTAATAAGCTTTAAAAATGAGTTATTTGGTAATAATTATATCTAAAAGTATGTCATATAAGATCTGTGTCTTATTACTACGAACTCTACTGTCCTCCAGCATTGTTGTGATAAAACTGTTCGGTTTCTCCTCATTAACATGCAGATGTATGCATCATTGTTCTGTATGCAAATGTGTCTAAATGCAAAGTTACCAACATGACATATTTAGATTACAAATAGACAGTTTCACAACAGAAGCCATCACAACACACAGTAAACGTCCATAGAACATAAATAGTGTAACAGAGTCACGCACGGTGCTGTCCTGGCCGTCCCCTCCTCCCTCTTCTCCGCTGATGTATTTGACTTTCTCCACTCCTTTCATCTTGTACTCATCTGTGACAGAGTGGGAGACAGAGAGGCAGAGTGGAGCACATATCCTCTTATTAATACACGACGGCAGAATCGGGCGACAGGCACGGAGAGGACGAGCCACTCGCATCGGCACAATCCTCCAGGGTTAATAGTTCTCACAGTTCAGTACTTGGCAAAGTAATTACGTGCTTGAATTCTCACGCTCCCGACTAAATCCTCTCTTAACAATGGTTGGCAAGCTGCAAACACATGAGCTGTCAGCCTGATTCTCCTCTTTTTCTCTGCCTCTCCATCTTTTCTCTCACACATGCAGGCCTCTCCCCCCACCGGCCCCTCCTCACTCCCACGTATTTAGAGAAGAGAAAACACAGTTACAGTGCATGTACACAAAGGCCTGATAGACACAGAGCTACAACACATCAGATCAATGATGTGTGAGTTATTATGCAGCTAATAGGTCAGTTTATTATGAATGTGTAGTAGCTGAAACAACTATAGCCTGATGTAAGATCAGCCTACTGTTACACTGTTAGGCTCTTATAGTACAGATGATGAATTCACCATGTGCAGGTGTAACTTTCTGCCACTGTGCACCTGCCAGTTATACAGCATTGATTAAAGGTGCCACCAGTTTACGTTTAAGTTTAAGCACTTCTAATCACTGTGTTACATTTTCAAATATCTTTATGGCTGTATTTACAGTATATGTAGACTATATGTGTTTTCAAAGCATAACATTTCTCTATCATTTGACCCCTGTTTAAATAAACTGGAAAGTAAACATGAGATTACTGCAGTACAATAAGGTCATATTTTAATCCCAGCGGTGACTAATGGTCTTTGCTTTTTGTGCACCTTCATTGTGAAAATTTTTTTTAAAATAAATAACACGAAATGAATACATTTATAAAGATAGTTGCAACTACTTGACTTGAGGAACTGACCAAAACTGACAGAAATTTAAAAACATCAACACATTTTCAACACAAAAATGCCAAATGATTATTGGTTTCAACTCAATTGGGAGAAATACTGTTTTTTTTTTTTTTACATGTGTAGATTTATATCTTGTGGTTTTAGATTCTTGGTCAGATACAAATGAATTATGAACTATTAACTGTCAGCTGAAGCTCAAAACAAGATTTGGTTTAGCACCTGCATGTAGGAAATCAATATTTAAGGGTTCAATCAGAAACAGGATAAGTGACTTTAAAAGCAGGGCACTATTCAATAGTGCAAACATACCTGTAAAATCTTGAAAATGTACCATCTTCACAGTGGATTATGTTATTTTATTTTAAAGAAAGAAAGAAATGCAATCTTTGTAAAAGATAAATGTCAGCAGGGAAGGAAAGTGATGGGTGGTGATAAATTTTAGGATAACGAGAAAGTGACGACTTGAACATGGAAGAACATGAGAATATCTAAAATAAGAGTATCAGTGGTTTCGGTTAGACTGACCAGAGAGGAGGTCCCCGTTGCTGTACGCTTTATTCTGGCCCTCCTCACCGTTGGGCACGGCGGATACCTGCTTGGCAGAGGTGCAGCCCATCTCCTCCTCCTCAGCTGCTCTCCTCCTCACCCCCGAGCATTACAGGCACACCTGGAGGGAGGAGTTGAAAAACTTAGTCTGTGTGCTCACAGACCCGAGCAGAAAGGCCTCCGATCACAGACATGCCACTTGATAAATGTTTTGTCTCTGGGGAAATCATCTGAGGAGCGTCTGTTCTTCTCAGAAACATCCAGAGGAGTGCGTGGTTCCCGCAATTATCAAAACCAAACGAGCCAGAGGAAGGGAAGTAAACGGGACTTCATGTCGCAGGGGGAGAAATCTCTTGATATCCAGCTTGGGTATCACTTTTTTCTTATCGTAATCAATTAGTCATGAAGCGCCCCGCCCAAGAATTAAGACATATTCTTAAAAAAAAGACAATAAAAGAGACGATTTCGCCGGGGTTTGAGTCACGAACACGCCGGTCTGGGAAACCACCAATCAGAAGGTGCGCACGGCGGTGCCAGCTGCACCGCAACAATAAGGCCTTTCAGGCTGCTGAGGATGCCACTGTGCCAAGCCGCCGGGTCACCAGTGTTAGAGAGAGAGGGGGTTTTCTGTGACGCACGGAGGATTAATGTGTGGCTTCGCACAAGTGCTCCCGTTTTCTCCGTTTTATCAGCACGTATAATCAACAGTAACTCGGCTAACTAAACGGTGCAGTTGACCAATTGACCTAGTGTTATTTGATAGTAGGCGCTGTAAGACATATAGCGACTGTTCCCTCTGTGTGGTTGAGCCTAAACGCGCTGACCGCACGGCTGCACAGTCTGCAGCTCCACATTCACCGTGTTCTCCTATTAGCTTTAATTTATACGTTTATTTGAATAAAAGCTGCAGCTGCAGCCCATAAAGGATGCAGCACAAGGCTATTTCATGCAATACCATGCAGGGAAAAAAAATACTAGGGAACTGGGAGGAAAATGCATCTTTTTAAAGCTGCAAAATTTCAAAACATCGTCTCATTTCACAACATCGAGGAAAAGGCACGACAGTAAGAAATCCTGGAGCAAATAGTAACAGAAGATGAGATATGAGCAGCCATTCCACGATCAGCAGGAAACGCCGAGACGATTTAGCATGTTCAGATACAAATTAAAGGGGGGAAAAACAATAGATCGTAAAATAAATTCTAAAAAATATGGCAAAATTACCTTTCTGGTTTGGCCATGTTTAGGGGGGGGTCCTTCCTCTGGTTCCAATTCAAGGAAGCTTCACTCCAGACGGAGGACCCAGACAGACCGCATCTGCAGCTCTCGGCTCAACACAGGCATCAGCAGTGGAGATGCAGTCAGTCCGTCTGCCAGCTGTCTGGTCGGACTGCTGGAGCTCATGGTCTGATACGCCGTTACGGTGGTGATTTAGTGCTCACTCACGAGAAAATAAACAAGCGAGTCAAACAACGGCCAAGACAAATTTCGAAAAAAAATGACTTATTTTGCCCAGATATTCTTGTTGTATTCAGTACTATAACTGAGCACAAAGCATGGCTTCATTTTCCACAGGATGACAAACTCTTTATGCGATGGAAATTCGACCTACGAAGTAGCATCTTATCAGTTTCCACTCGGTCCGAATTCACCGGCGCACCGTTAACTTCCGTCCCCTTCATTCCTTCTGCATCATCAGAGTTGACATCATACACAGTCAAAGTTTTCTGAAGTTCACTACCTTTGACAAAACTGCCAGTTGACGCCGCCGATTATCGACCTCCACTAACATGATTTCACTGACAATCATCGCTCGTGTGGCGGACGGGCTTCCGCTCGCTGCGTCCGTACAGGAGGATGAACAGGTATGAATGAAGCTAACTCCCCAATACAGCCCTTCTGTTTGTAGAGAACTACACACCAAACTCTATTCAAAAACTGGGATGTTTAATGACTGCTAGCTTATCCGCAAAAGTAACGAGTAGTACATCATGTGTACTGTCAGGTTAATATATATTGTTAGTATATGAGGAAACTCGGTATTAAAACCAGTGACAATTTGTTTCGGGAAAACTATACATAACTTTTTACATTTAAGGTCGTCCGGCATTTCCATACGTAGCTAAGTTAGTCAGAACTTTGTTGCCAATCACCGTGTTCAAAGAACAATTCCAAACTTTGTTCAAAGATTTATTATGTTTATTGTTTATTGTGCAGTTTATAGACGAAACGTTTAGGGCACCTGAATTTGAATTTTATGATTAATTAATGTATGTAATGCCCCGTCTGCAAGAGTTTTACATCATTGTCCAACCAATAATAATAATAATAATAACGAAACGTTTAGTGTCATTTGGGATATTTGTGCCATTTCAGTTTAAGTCCTGATATGACACTGGGCAGTTTTGACTCTGCGGCGTGTCTTTGCCTGCAGTCAGGAAGAGACCTCCAGCAGTACCAGAGCCAAGCCAAGCAGCTGTGCCGTAAACTGAACGCCCAGAGTCCGGATCGGTGCACCCTGGAGGCCGGGGACATGAACTTCCAGTAGGTTACCACAAGCACCAAGTACTGTTTTTCTCTGTCCAGGCATCAAAGTCTTTAAAATAATCGTTTTTATTTGGTCTGAGCTTGTGTCTTTTTTCAGCTTGATAATAGCACAGGGTGTGTGTTACCTGGCCCTCTGTGACGCTTCATTTCCCAAAAAGATGGCTTTTGCATACCTTGAAGACCTCCACAGTGAGTTCTACGATCAGTATGGAAAAAGAGTACCCACTGTGACAAGGCCATACACTTTCATCGAGTTCGGTAGGAGTATTTCAGATTCTACTTTTACTGTCCTCAGAAAAATCATTAGCCTTGGCTAATCTGACTTCATACATGCATTATTTCAGACACATACATCCAGAAAACAAAAAAGTCATACGTTGACGGCAGGGCCAGGAGGAACCTGGGCAGTATTAACTCAGAGCTAAAGGGTGTGCAGAGGATTATGGTGGCAAATATTGAGGAAGTTCTACGAAGAGGAGAGTCTCTCTCTGGTAAGGGACAAAATACAAACAATGGTGATGCAATGATTTAATGCAACCAATTACAATTTTTCCTGTTAGTGCTGCCTGTGTGAAGATGTCCAGTTTTCCTACACACATATCAGTTTGATCCTACCTCTACATAAATTTTTGCATGCAACGTATTATGATGTTTAGGGCTACATGTTTGTAAGTTGTCAGTTACCCTCAATTTTTCTTGGCTAAATGCTGGTTTACTGTTGAGGAAATGGCCAGTCCATCTAATTTAGATTACTTTATTTCCCAGTTCTAGAAACTAATGCCAACAATCTGTCAACTCAGTCCAAGAAGTACCGCAGTGACGCCAAATACCTTAACACCCGCTCCACGTATGCCAAGGTAGCTGCTGTGGCCGTGTTCTTCATCACACTCATCATCTATGTGCGTTTCTGGTGGCTCTGATTGATTCTTAAACAAGGACTTTGACAATAGGAGAAATTGTTCTGAAGCTTTTTAATGGATCCTGTTACAGTTGTTCTAATGCAGGGTGCCTTAGAGGGGTTTAATACAGTCTATCCATAAGGAGGGTAGAATTTTTTTCTATGGTTTGTCAAGCTTGGAGTTACGCTTTGTATATAGCTCAAACTGAGCCATCTGTCTATGATGGGACTTTCTGTGTGAATTAAAAAAATGCTTTATGAAGAGTTTACTGGAATATTAAGAGCAGGGTCTTGACAAAGGAAAAAATCATCACATTTTATGTTAAAGTTTGATCAGTATTGATGATGAACAAAGCCCTGATGACAGTACCTTACTTTTCTAGTT
>JAPZDY010000004.1:7415462-7430216 GCA_029783645.1 Ctenochaetus hawaiiensis | reverse complement strand
CGTCCCTGGCAAATAAAAACAGAAATGAGGCAGATGGACAAAAACAACACATTTTTCCTGTTTTCCAGTTTCCTTTCTCTGTTTTGTGTCCACACAGTTACAGAAAATCTTTGCATAGTTGTGGATTTTAGAGCATCCGACTATATTTGGATGAAAATGGTCTGTGTGTGTGTGTTGTTAGGTGAACAGAGAGGGGAGAAAATGAGCAGGCAGATGGGAAGGTGAGGGATGAACCTGGAGAGAGGCACAGATGGAGGATGAGTCATGTGACTTGTGTGTGGAGTGGCAGGCAGGAAATTGGACTGAGCCCAGTATGAGCCACTGGACAGAACCATAGCCATGACACAGGAAGGCCTTCGTCTGTGATTATCTACTGCAAAATAATTAGACATGTAAATGAAAAGAGGAGAAACTGTGAAATGACCTCATGCAAAAATGGCCCTAATTCAAATCATTTTCAAAATGTCGTCTGGTTTAATTCCAAACCAAGAAAACTATTAGGAGAACATTTAGATTCCCTCACTTGCAGGAAGATTTATGTAACTTGAAAATGAAACTTGGCCTGATTATTGCCACATTGAATCTGCCTTAGTTCTGAGTACAGTTGGGCCCCATTTCAACTACGACGTGGCCTCTGATGCTACAACCCACTTGTTTTAAATATGTTGTATGGCACTATTCCAAGTCATTTTGATCCGGCATATTAAAAGCATAGCTGACATTATTTATTGAACACTGTAAAAGGTCTAGCTCATCTCTTTGATAGCTTGTCACCCATTTGAATACAACATCAGCTGCACTTTGGAGGCGAGTAAGTTGAAAACATGTCGGCGTATTAGCCAAACTCAAGTGAAAACAACAGATACGTTATTTTCTTCCAGACTTTTATGCAATGTGGGTGCTCTTAATACAATCTGATTGATGCATGAGTTAATCTTAAACTAAAAAGATAATACTTTGTCTCTTAAATCTTCTAAATACATCAATTAACTCTGGTACTGAGTGTAGTGAAAAAGGCCTTTGTTGGCACTTACAAGGTTTAATCAGCTCGCAGGACTTTTTTGGCTGACTTTTCAATCAAAATGTCTTCAGGTATCAAGTTATACAAAACAAATGCTATTCTTAAACTTCTCAAGGACAGTTTTTGTGTCTCTCTCACTCTCTCATGCAATAAGATCTACATAAGGATGCAGGATGCAGTTCTTGTTGGGGTCTAATACCCCTGTGGTGCATCTAAAAAACAGCGTCCCCTCTGATAAAAAGCAGGCAGAACTCTTTAATGCGGTCCAAAACTTGTCAGGGGGCCAAACAAGCCTTGATGTAAGCTGGGCCTTTGACACTAGTTCATTGCAGACGTCCATTCTGACATCGTACAGTGTCAGATTCAAGAAGTGATATCCACTCTTGCTTGTTGTTATGGCCCACTTAAATCTGTCAGGGATAATGAACCACTGGCATCTTGAGGGCAGAGAAACCATCAGTTCTCTCTTCTCTGATAGGCTTCACGACTTCATCACCTTCACCTCCTCTTTTCTGCAGGAGGGAACAATTATACTTTTGTCCGTGTGCCCACTTGACCCCCTTATTTTGGCGGTATGACCACTAGTGGTGCCCCTCTCCGCGGCCTCCACATTAGCACTTGGGCATCATTAGCATTCGGTCTCCCCAGTGCGTTGGGAGGAATAGGCTCCTGATAGTTGAGGATGTGTGGTTGCTCCTGGTAGGGACGACCCACCAAAGAGGCCCGAGAGCCCAGAGGCATGTCCGGATCCACGGAAATGTCCACCCGCATCCGCCATCGCACCGTCTGCAATACGATACGCTCCTGGAGGAGAGGAGCAACATAAAGTTTTCATGGTCAGTGCTGTATATATGTGTATGCACAGAGCAGTATATTTTATGTACACGCAGAGTGTTTTTTTAAAGCATAAATTGATTGTGCATTATGTCCACCACTGCTGACGGATTCCATGGTTAATGTGCAGCCTAAATAATAGTGTATCACTTAGGCTCTGGGAAATACCATTTTATCTTCACTGACACAGATGAAATGTTGGCTAAGATACAGAATTCGAATGCCAGTTTCCTGTCTCTATATTTTCCTCTTCTGCTCTCGACTTATGGAGTAAAAAGAATATAGCTCTTGCATAAACACAATACATGAATGCTGTAGTGACTTCTGATGGGCCTTTGCAGAGGCTTTATTCAGGAGAATGCAATGATGAGGTATTCTGTAACTTTACACCAGAGGGGAAAAGTGGAGGGAGAGATGATTACATCACACTGTGTGTTTATGTGTGTGTGTGTGTGTGTGTGTGCGTGTGTGTGTGTGTGTGTGTGTAATGCAAAGCAAAAGATTTATAGCTGGTGCTCTTTATTCAAACTGGGAAAAACATTTCTGTGACATGGCGGTGCAAACACACAGGAAAAATAACACTGTAATTCATCGTGACAAGAAGAAATTATTTGTCTACCTTGGTGACGGAGTTCATTGCCACCAGCCAGGTGATGAAGCTCTGATCCCTGGTTATATGGGTCAACATGGGTGTGTTGCTGTTGCTGATGGGCACTGCCCAGGTCACGCTGGGGTAGAAGTTGTCATTCATGCTGACTGTTAATCTGGATGGTTTGGAGGTCGGTCCGGTCAGGGTGACCGTTTCTGTGGTGTTGCCGTACCAGGGGTAGCTCACGCCATCTGAATCGCTGATGGCCTTGACCCGACCCTCGCGCAGCTCTGGTAACTCCCAGCTGGACCTGCGGCAGTGGACAGAGAAGGACAGAGTGAGAGGATGAGAGGCTTTTTTAGGGCGTGCAGGTGCACTGTAATGGTGTGGATGTCCTGAGTGTGTGAGAGAAGAGAGATGCGCAAATATAAACACTGTTCCTATTTAAACACACACACTAAGCTCATTCAGTGGCAGAAAATTCATGTCTGATGGGGTCTGCTGTACACTTACATTCCAATATCACCGTAGGTGTTGTAGAACTCCATCTGGGTACAAGCTTGGATCCAGCCCACCACCCAGGTTTCATTACGGGGCACTGGTGGCATCACAACTCCTGCCGAGGCCCTGAAGTAAGGCGTCTTGTAACGGAGCACAATCGGTGAGTTCTCCTCAATGATGGTGGGACACTGGTCAATAGAGGCTGACACCTCATATACCACAATGTTCTCCCGTCTGATGCGGGGCTTGCATGCAATGCTCTGAATACAGCCCATAGTGCAGGCAACAAGCAAAATGAGCAAAACCAGAGAAGAAGGGAGCAAATGATACCTGGCCAGTATGCACATCAGTCCCCTCCGGTTCCACCCTTGCCTGAAGAGCAGATCTAATCTTTTAATTACTCATTGCCACTGATTGGTTGGGGAGGAAAACAAGAGAGAAAACGGTGGGGAGTATCACAGTCACCATTGACCAAACATAAAAACATCCAGCATCATATTTCCAGGATGATGTGGAGGTGAAAGCGCAGTGGGGCCTTGGGGGTAAGTATCGCAGATCTCCGCAGCCTCCTCCCCCTGGTCTTCCTGCTGACTGCCGCACTGCCCTTGGCGCTCGTCCCCAGAAACTGCAATCCGGCCTCCCCTGGGCTGCTGCTGCTCCTCCGCCGTGCGTCCGGCGGCTCTCCTAATCCTAGTCGAGTCAACACGTCCGGCTGCACGTCGGTGCCCCTCGATCCTGCTGCTCTGCTCCCGGCTCTGAGCTGTCATGTCAAGTGGCGACAGGGCAGCCAGGTGCGTCAGCGGCGAGGGGCTGGATGCCTTTTGTTTGCTTGGCTTTCCCGTATAAGCCCTACATTCGCGCGGCGCCCTCAAAAGACAAATTCGGGCTCTTCATCACCTTGACCTACATGAACAGAAGCTTCATCAAATGAACCAAAGATGTCTTATAACGTCGAGACGACACGATTGTGACAGGCTATTTCAATGTTTTCCTCGCTATGTGCTTCCATTCTTGGGGATGCATGAATGGTGCATCATGAATGGAGGCAGCGAGGCAGCATAAACGTGAAGAAAGCAGTGACTATACCCAGCGGCTCGAGCACCTCATGGCTAGTCGACTCATCGTTGTGTTTCCTGGCGCTGTCGAGCATCGCGGACCGGACAGCATCCTTTCGCAGCCGCGGGTCGCCTTGTTCGGTTTGGAGATGCTGATGCTGGAGAGGCAGGGGAGGGGCGTCACCCGACCTCTGCATTGAAAAAAAAAATAACAAGTGCACGTAGGCGTGGCTACACGCTGCCGTCACCCCTGCGTGAAACACCATTGGTTGCTGTAGTCAAAAGCGGAAGTGGTGTCGTTTGCCTCATCGACTTCCTATCCACCGAAACTGACACGCATTCACCGGTCAGCTCGGCTTATTTTCTGTCCTTACCCCGTCGGTGTATGTCTGTAGCTACTGGTATCGGTTTATGATCAGCCGTTTGATCGGTTTCGTTCCTCAGAGGGTGTCGAGCTTGTTTTATCGGGTGTCGCTGACGATGAAGCCGCAGGTTGTGTTCGTGCTGGGCGGGCCTGGCGCCGGCAAAGGGACCCAGTGCTCCAAAATCGTGGAGGTAGGATAGATGGCTAGAAAAAGGGCAATGGAAACTAATGACTTTGATGGTTAACATTTAGCATGTGCTGATGTAATAATATTAAGTAAAATTTGGTATGGTTATTTCTTTTTAGAAGGGTCTAAATAACATTGACTTCGGGTTGTCCTCTAAAATGAACCTGTATGTTAGCCAGCCAGCTAGCTAGCTAAGCAGGATATCCAGTTTATATGTTGATGTATGAGCCTGTGCTGGCTTACAGGAACTACAGAGTACTATTTTGAAATTTTTATTTCCTCAGGAACTCTAAGTCACAACAGAAAAAATGTAATATAATGTAGCACAATTGCATTGTGCACTCAGAGGCTTAAATGAAATGGGTAAATGCATTGTCTGCTTGTTAGCTTCACACAGAACAAACAGAACCAACAGGAGACAGAATATTGACATTTGCTCCATGATGTAACATTATCATTGGCTCATGTAGATAGCTGAGGTTATGTAATGATCAGTGGAGGTCTGGAGTGCACTTGGCCACTCCTCCATCAACTTTGAACAGGAAAAGATGGTGCCTTTATTGAGAAAGGATTGCAGCGCTATGTGACATCTGTCTTGTAGAGCGCAGTGAAACATAAATATATGTATTTATCTATTAATCAGGTCATAATGGCACTTAATATTCCTTTGTCTGTTCAGAAGTTTATGCTGGTCGGCATATGTATTCTTTGATTATCCACAGATACTCACCTAATAATTTGTTATTAATAATAGCCATAACCTTTCTGTTTACTTGGTAAGGCCATCGCAGATCGCGGCAAATACTAAAGGAAGTAGTCATATAATTAAGACTTACTCTCTTCATTCATTTCTGAACAGCATAATACAACATCCTGAAGAAGCAGCAAGTTAGATCTAACAAGTCAAAAAGTTTGAAGAGCCAGAAATCTACTTGAGGATGCTGCTTTGATGTTTGTCTCAAAGTCAGACTCATGAAAGCTTATGAAGCTGCAGCTCTACTGGAAGGCAATGTGGATTCTTTGATGTGTGTGTGTGTGTGTGTGTGTGTGTGTGTGTGTGTGTGTGTGTTTGACTGAGAGAGAGTTTCTGTAAGAGAGAGACTTCAGAACTACTTCTGTTCGTGAATGTTACTGGGTGTTGACTGCCATGCTTCAAGTCAGGCAGTTCAGCCTGAATGGCAGCTATGTATAGAAGCTCCTTTCATTCATACATAAGGACTGACTTCTTCCTAGCCTGCGAGTGAGGAAGTAGCCTGTATGAAAAGGCAGTCTGATCAAATGCAGAGTTTTAGAAATCAGTAAACAATAAAAAAATTACCATCAGCGATCGTCGAAACTGACTCTTGATGACTCGTTTTTATAGTGCCTTTGTTTGAGATACCACTAAATCCATATTATAACAATGTTTGTACTTATTTATATTTCAGGGCTATAACTACACCCATTTGTCTGCTGGGGACTTACTGAGGGAAGAACGTGCTAGAGAGGGGTCAGAGTATGGACAGCTCATAGCCAGCTACATCAAGGAAGGCAAAATTGTCCCTGTGCAGATCACCATCAGCCTGCTCCAGAAGGTATGCGCCAAATACAGTAAGCCAGGTTTGTGTTTGCTTAGTAAAAAGGAAAAGTAGATCAGTTTGTGAAGGGTGAGACACGTTCAGTCAGCACCTGTTTGCAACTCATCTATCATGGTTTACAGGAGAATATTCTTGTCTAAGAATTTAGTGTTTCTTCATTTGGATATAAATGTCTTGGATTTGGACTGTTGGTCAGACATGAAAAATTAAGACATCACTTTAAGCTAAATAAAAAAATAAATAGTGAGTATTCAAATATGCTAACAGTTATTTTGTAGTCTAAGAATATGTCTTGCTTGTGTCATTTCTAATGTTTAAACACTATGATGTGTTTTTAAACAGCGAAAGCACAGCAGCACTGTGAAACTGTTGCATCATTGTGTAGATGTTTTTGTGCAGACCTGTTCAGAGCTTTTTAAGAAGACTGTCTATTTTGATTGTTCTGTCTGGAATGTAGTTCACCAGAATCCAGGTTAGTCTTTTAAATAAACAGCTTTTTAAGTGACATTATGACATTGTTGTTGTTGTTTCTGCTTTGTAAGGCAATGGAAGAGACCATGAAGAAAGATGAGAAAAAGTTCAGTTTCCTCATAGACGGTTTCCCTCGCAACCAGGACAACCTTCAGGGGTGGAACGATGCCATGGATGGCAAAGCAGATGTCAAATTCGTTCTTTTCTTTGACTGCGCTAATGAGGTACGTCATGGAAACTACAAAGCGTGCTGTTTTTAGATACACACAGAGAACTGAGCCGACATCCTCAGAGCCATTTTACACTGAGCACATGATCTCAGTCTTTTTTTTGTCAACAGGTTTGCATCCAGAGATGTCTAGAAAGAGGGAAGAACAGTGGACGCACAGACGACAACAGAGAAAGCTTGGAGAAAAGGTACAGCGGCAAAAACAATACACTTGGACTTTGACAGTATTGACCCCAGATTTTAGAATGTAAGTTGTTATCTAATGAGCTGGGTTCCTTCAAGTACTTACTGCTACCCTTTTACTGCTACTTGACTTTATGTGCTGGTGTCTGTAAGTACAACTGGAATATCTGATCAGTATAGATTTGTCTGACCCATTTAGCTGACTGTTGGATACCTGCATGTGTGATTTTGACCTAATTTTTGTCTCCTTTGAGTCCCCTGAGTCATTTGACCCCAATAACCAGCCATGTTGTTCTTCAATGCAGAATCCAAACCTACCTGCAGTCTACACGACCAATCATTGAACTGTATGAGGAAAGTGGCAAGGTGCGCACTGTAGACGCCTCTCGTTCTGTGGATGAGGTGAGTAAATGGCTACACAAAAGTTATTACGCTGTGCAAAATATTAATGAAACATGACATGATCATTTTCTTACCTTTTTTGACATATACTGAAAAGAATACAGTAGAAAGGCAATGTTTTTCTTGTTTTTCCATATCAACTTTATCACTTTTTCTAATACATACCACATGTTAAACAAGTTGGGGCAGGAGCCATCAAAGACTGAGAAAGTTGTAGAACAAAACAAACAGCGAAGACTTGTTTGGAATATTCCACAGGTAAACACATTCATTGAATATAAAAAGAACAATTCATGAAACTAATAGTCCACTCTCAAGACAATTTTTAGCCAAATTTTTGTTTTTTAACAAAAAAGGGGTCGCTGAGTTCAGTGTGCTCTAGCACACTTAAGGCCTACTTTCTAAAGTCTCTCCTTGTATTAACAGTTAACAAGTTTATTTTACTGACCGTTAATTCAATTAGGAATAGGGATCGAGTGTCTTTCCATCAGAAAAAGACAGCAAAAAGGCAGATTTTACATGCCCATTCACTCATGACTGTGCTTTACTTATGTTTAATGTTTCCAAACACTACTGTTATTTGAATTTGTTGAAATGTTGGAAATGTAACAATAGATTGATCAATCAAAAAAATATTGATAATGAAAATAATCTTAGTTGCAGCCCTTTGTCAGACAATATTCCTTGAAAGGGAAAGGAATAAAAGGCTGTCAGGTCTGGTGTTTCTGCCGGGTTGGAAAGCTTTTCATGGTGTCACCCAGAGTTCTTGATGTTAACTTTGATATTTACAAATGACAGGCTGATATTATTTAAATTATATACATATGATAAAACCGTGTAAATATTCAAAGCATCTCTTAAATCATAATCAGTTTCTCTTGTTCTTACTTTTTGAAAGTAGGCTTCAGTAATGCAACACCAGTCGCCACCTGCCACAAAACAGGCAGGTGGCGACTGGTGTTTTATCTAAATTCATTAAGTGTAATTGTTCTTTTTGAGCACATTTGTACAGTCATGCCCACAGTCTCTCTCCCCACAGCCCTGCTCTTGAATTTTTATTTTAATTTATTTTGCCAAAAAAGCAAAGCAAAGTTAAAAATTAAAATGACTGATTGTATTTTTCTTTTAAATTTTCCTTAGATATCGTGACAACAATGTTACTGTGAAGGCCACAATAATCATGTAGTAAAAAAAAACTAATATCGTGACAGGTCTAGTGTCACCTTATCTTAAAAACTCAGCCAGTAAAACATTTTTAACAGTTAAAATTATACCTAAAATAAAATATTTGAAATACAGTCTTTGTGTTCTGACAAGTGAAAGTACACTCGCCTATTTTCCTTTTTCAGGTGTTTGCTGATGTGAAAGCCATCCTAGACAAGGAGGGTTGAGCGTCGCAGCTGCCAACAACATTCACTTACCTTTTTAGTAGTTTTCTTTTTATCAACTGCAAGTACTCATATATGAAGTTTATATGTCAATTCATGTGACTTTTTACTTTGGGTTTATTTTGTTTTTGTTTTCCATCTCTTTTGTAAATGCTGCACTGTTTGTTTGTGAGTGTGTGTGCAATATGTATTGGTATGACTGAGGTAGATGTGCCTAGCAGCTAACTTGTGATCAGCTAGTTCATGTTCAGAAGAACTCACAGCTGCATCAACTTTCATTGTAGTTTGAGGCCTTTACATAGGAACAGAATGGAAAATTAGCTTATAGGGACTCTTACTTATCAATCAAAGGCACTTCTAGTACTGGACACTATACAAAAATCGTATATATCACTAATGTCTTCACAGTATCATGTCTTTGAAAGCAGCCATATTGCTTCAGACCAAATACTTGTTTGACCTGATGACGACTCACTCTCAAAAACACAAAAACAGCCAGTAGCCTCCAAAAAAACATATGTCTTATATTTAATAGACAGCACCATACAGGTGTAACCAGTTGCTTTTGTGCCATGTAGAGGTATCAGTTTAATGTTTGTGTGAACGATGGCTCATTCTTTGAATGTTCGACTGTATCAGAACACCTTGACCTTCATTGCAGCCATGAGATCAGGAAGAAGACATTATGAAAGCAAGGAGATGAAAATTAACATTCTGTTAAATGTGTACTGTATCAACTTGAAGGAGGTGGGGGGACAAAAGAAGTAAAAAATTGCTTTTTTCTCTCTGTTTTGTTCTGTTAATTTATAATCTTTCCACAATACTTTGTGTGGATGTGCTTTCTCTTTTGTGTGTCTGACTATAAAATATAGTGCTGTAATCCATTGATCACTTGAAAAGATTTCAGTCATGTCAATCAGAAACCATACATGATTTATTTATGAGAAAAACACATGAAAAAACATGCATTTGTAGCTTTTACCCTAACCGAACAGTAGGGGGCACTTGACGTCACTGTATTAATAAAGCAGGGTTTTTTGAGAGTTGTTATTTTCAGTAATTAGTTACACTGAAGATGAAAAATAACTCATTCATCAGTAAATCAATGCTGTAATAAGTATATTGACTATATGAAATGTATCAGCGCTAAAATACAAAGACAGAAATTCCATAAATATTTTTGATTAATGGGGAAATAAATGTATTTCTACAAATCTACATTTCTTATATTCCTTCAGTTTTCTATATACTTTAAAGTAATATGCATTTTTATATCAACAGTTATTTACACGTTTAGAAGTTTATATTTATTTCAGTTTATCAGTTTTATTTAAATTCACATATATTTATACATGTAAACATTGATGAACAAGTCATTTTTTTGTCCTTCAGAATATTTCACAACACATCAAGTCTAATTAATTGGTTAACTAAACTCTAACAATTTATGCTTCTCCAAATTCCTAACTTAATTTTTGTAAGTCATCATATTTTGAATTTAATGTATAGGAATAAAAATACTGTATGATTGCCTATAAGGCAAACACCTGAGAGGAGGTCCAGTAAACTTTATGCATACTTCCAAAAGTGTAGTATAAATGTTTAAAGGCTCAGAGAAGTCTTAGCTCAAACCAAGTGACTTCAAAAACAATGAACTATTGTAACGTGCTGCATAATGTACATTTTATTTTCATGTCATATGTACAGAATATACAGTATATTTCATATACATATATTTGCAGTTACAAAGACATTTGCTTACACTTATATTCCTGAGCATTTCTTAGCTTGAGGCCTGGTGTACTTGCATTTTAAGAGCTACACACAACACATAATATGCTTTCAAAACAGCAGTACCTGACATGCATACACATGACAATAGGGCAACGTACCGAATGTGAAATGCATCACAAAAGCAGGTCATAACTACCAGGGCTTTCATACTGTCAAACTTTTAACATATTAATAGTCTAAGAAGGTAGCCAATAGAAAAGTGTGAATGTAAGGCACTATGAATATACTGTTCTGTAAGAGTGCACTGTAATACATATGGTTAGATATAATACGAACAAACTTTGATGATCCTGATGGGGGTAAGGATCATTGCAGCACCAAAATGTCGTACAATACAGCAAAGAAAAGTTAGAATATAAATAAGAATACAGCAAGTGCTAAGCACGGGGTCTAGCTGACAGTTTCAAGAACATTCTAAGTAGAAATGTTTGAATGAAAATATATGAATTACTGCATCATGAGTATGTGCAAAATACCAACAGGCCTAGAAAGGATTAAAACAAAAGAATATATGTACATAGCAATTTTTAAATGAATGACCGTCTGTACAGTACATACTACAATACGTACCACCATAACAATGAAATGGCAAAATAACAAGCCCTTGTGTTATTGACAGTCAGTGAAGCTCACTGCACGTAAGACAGAAAACACAAACTTTACGTAAATATATTCGTACTCTGCCAGCAGATGGCAATCTGAAAATATATATTATCTTATTTACAAATACAACCTAATAAAAAATAACTGCATTAACTGTGACCACGTCAGCGGGCGAACTCATAGCAGTATCTAAAGCAAGACTGTAACGGCGAGTCTCCGTCCAAAAGAGAAAGAGGACTGTCCTTCAATGCTGACATTCTGTTCAGTAATTTGTGAAACAGAGAAATAACAGCTCAAATTCACATTCAACATGTACATTCTGTCGTTAGACATTCACAACGGAAAGCATAAACTTCTACAATCTTTGAAATACCAAAGAGCTTACATAAAGTAATTTGCATCATATACAAATGCATAAAGAGCAAATATATATATAATATTTTTGTTTCTGTTTGTAAAAAAATTAAACTCTTTTGACAACATGGCAGCTGATGCGAGAGGGAAATAAATGACGCACGGCAGGACTGCGGGAGGCTTAGCAGGAGCTCAGCAGCCCTGTGATGAGGTTGCTGGGAGTCCTGCGATACTGAGCCTTGGTGTTGGTGATGGCGCCGTGCTTCTGTCGGAGGTGAAGCCTCAGCTGACTCTTGTGTCTGAAGTGGAGGTCGCATTTTTCACACTGAGAAAAAAAAAAAAGGCAGAACAATTCAGAATCACTTTTTAAATGGTGGGTTTTATCCCCCAACCCCCACAGCTATGCTTCATAGCAGACCAGGATTACCACTCAGGACTTATAACTATTGATAGGCACATGGATCATGAGGGAGAAGTGATTACACTTTGTTTAGCCAGCAGACTGAGTGGATAAGGAGGGGTAGGGTGGAGAGCGGGGGGGTTGAACTAGAAAGCTTACATGATAAGGCTTCTCTCCAGTATGAATGCGCATGTGGCTCTTGAGCGTCTGAAGGTGGCGAAAGTGCGTTCCACAGATCTCACAGGGGTACGGCTTCTCTCCTGTGTGAATTAGCACATGGGCGCGAAGATGGGCCACCTGGAGGAAAAACGTCAGCATGGATTAAAATGCATACACTTAAAGGTGATGTGTTGACAAGTACAAAGTTCTCCTGATGCTGTGGCTAATTTGCTTATCTCACCTGGACAAATCTGGAGCCACATGTCTCACACTTGTATGGCTTCTCTCCAGAGTGGATGCGGGTGTGGGTCTTGAGGTTGGCTGGTCTGTTAAACTGGGCACCACAGATGTTGCAGTGGTAGGGTTTTGCACCTGGAAGTCAAGATCAGCAGGTGGTGCAATGAATGAAACAGTCACATCCATGAGGTCAACTTGATGGTTTTTATAACAGGAATGTTTAATGTTACCTGTGTGAACGGTCTTGTGGCTGGCCAGGTTGCCTTTGTAGCGGAAGGCAGCTTGGCAGCAGTCACACTTGTATGGCTTGTCACTGTGGACCTGGACCATGTGGTCTTTAAGGGAATCTTCCTCTATGAACTTGGAGTCACACCCGTTGCAGAAGTAGGTGTTGTTTTCTGTGGAGAGAGGCACTAAAGATTAGTGAACGTTCCAAACAGCTGAGAGGTCTTTTTTAAATTAATCCTGTAAAAATCAAGATAGAATTTAAAAGAGGCACTTGTGTGAGTGAGTCCACTTACCACAGCCAGAGGAGGAGTACTCAGAGTGCAGTTTGGTGGTGTCATCTCTGCTGTATGAGTTGGGAGATAGATGACCCATTTCCATGCATCGAGGGCTGTCGCAGCTACAGGTGCACAGAGAGACAACCACAGAGTTGATACACAGCTCAGTTCTTCTCTTAAACAGTTATCAGAGTCGCAGTGAGCACGTGTTTTACCTGATGCTGCCACAGGAGCTGCTACTGCAGCTGTCGACGCTCTGCGACATGAGCATTTCCTCTCTGTGCTCACTGGCTCCCTCTTCTGCCTGGACCTCACTGTGTCCACTTGCTGCACCACTCCTGGGTGTAGGAGACATGGCCGTAGCTTCAGCGATGCCTCCCTGAACCTCCTTGTCATTCTCATCAGGAGCTTGGTTCATGACAATCAACTTGTACTTCTTCCAGTTGCGAGCCTTGGCCTCTTTGGGACAGTCTGAAGGTTGTTTGAGGCTCAGCGTGGCATTTCTGCTGCTGTTGGACTCGGTGGGCGAGTTAGGCTGGCAGTCAGATCTGAGGGGGCTTTGAGGGCTACAAATCACACCTTTGTTGAAACCTGGAGACAGTCTGACACAACTGGTCTGTGGATGCTGAATACTGTCTTCTTCCATGGGAGTATCAGGCCTCTGAAGGCCCCTGTTGGCTCCTGCTGGTCGGATGATGGTGGTGGGGAAACTGGGGTGGCATGGCACAGAGTGGGAGAGGATGGTAGTGGACTCATTATGAGCCATGTTGGTGCTGGGTACCTGCGAGCACAGTTTCTGGGACAAGGTCCCTCCTCTGGGAAGGTCACCGGCTTTATGGGAACCCTCAAGCTTCCCAGCACGGACATGGAGGTCACCATAGACATGATAGGAGCCAGAGGTGTTGATCCCCCTGAAAACATTGGGGATGTAGCCCCTGCACTCCTGGAGAGTGGATGAGGTTGATGTGTGGTTGTTCTGAATGTCTGGCTCTTTTTCATCAACAAGTCTAAAAGCAGGGACTTCCTCAGCCATATGTAATGAGTTGATCTGTACCTCTTCAATATTCACAGACAGATGCCTGCAGAAACATATCAATAACGAGTTAGTAACTCAAAATCAATCTCTGCCATTTAAACACACTAGAGTGCCCCTTGCCACATTTTGTATTCTCTCTACCAGTTTACCTGGACTTGATGAACCTGTGGCATGTGTCGACCACATGTTCCATCTGGAGGTAGATGGCTGTGTTCATGGTGGCCAGGACCAGACTGTCGTTAAGGTTCAGATAGGATGTGTACATAAAGTCCAGCAAGATGGAGAAACTCTTGGGGTCCACTTTGGGGTCTAAGCTGATGGCACTAAGGTTTGTGTTCTCAGGGTCAATGAAAACAGAATAAAAGAAGCCACTGCAAGAGATCAAGAGAGAGGGGAGAACAGTGTTAAATATGTGCACAGGTGAGAGACAACAACAACTGAAATTTTTACACAGGATATTGTATGATATTAGATGATGTAGGTGAGTCAGAGGCAATGTATCTGAGCAGTAGAAATTCATATACACGGTCCAAAAATAATGTCCTTTCATTTGGCTCACTGAAAAATAAAAGAATGTCCACGGGTCTACAGTCGCTGCCCCTCATGATAGTGCCTACCTGCAGGCCACCAAGATGGCTTTGTGAGCATGAAATTGTTGTCCGTCCACCTGAATGGTGACATCAGTCAGGATGTTCCTGCTGCGCAGGCGGTTGAAGTTGAGCAGGACGTCGCCTGCATGGCGTGTGAATTGAATGCAGCCATCTGCAGTCGTGGCCATGCTGTCAAAATCTGAGAAAAAATAATGAAATTTGTTCATTTTCAGTAATTTTAAAGTCATCCAAAGCCAAATAAAAGGCATACAAAAGA
>JAPZDY010000004.1:7388944-7402618 GCA_029783645.1 Ctenochaetus hawaiiensis | reverse complement strand
ACCCCCCCCCCAAAAAAAAGCTTTAGAACTAATGATAAATGGAGGATCGTGGTGACTGCAGACCATGACAAGGAAAAGAGAACAATAACAATCATAATCACCAAGTAATACAGTAAATACTCCACCTGTGCCTCCCCTGCATGAGGTCTGACATTTCCCTTTTTAATCTTTTGCTTTGCTGACAACATTTCCATCATTCTTTTTGTTGTTGTCGGGTTCAGCTGCTGGGAACAAGAAGGAAAGCATTCCATGCATGTACATGCCACGGATCTGCCCTCGACCTTAAGCAGCAGTTTGCATTAGAGGCATGAGTCATACAACATCGCTGCATACTGTTAATATGCAAGCTATCCAGAGACTGTCACTGGATGTCTCCAGGAAATCAGCTCAGGAGCATGCTAATGGCAGACAAGTGCATCATTAGGGCTGTCTCCTAGTTACCCCTGTTGGTGTCTATCACTGTGTAACTTGAGCTTAGGGTACAGATGTGATTCATTGAGCCCAGCTGGTGCAGAATGACCCATTGCTCTTTGGATGGCCAAAGAAAATCTTTTCTTAAACATAAATCCTTTTTCTTCACGGTAGCTTTTAGCACAAGCAAAGACATCCATGGTTTTACTTATTTCCCCCTCGCTGTTCGCAGGGCCGGCACCTGAGAGGAGAGCTGTGGAGTAAACAAGTGAGACGGTGCATTATCCTCTCACTAAAGCATGTTTGGAATATGAGTGTTATTTGCACTTCAACCTTTTTAGTTGCTCCAGCAAACTTATGATTTATCACAGGCTCTAAAGGGAGACATCTGCCCTCTAAAAACAGGTGAGGGAACAAACAGAGTGCTGCGCTGGTTCTGCAGTGGAGGTATTTGAACACTGGGTTAATGTATAACAACAACAGGGTTAATGTCAGACAGATGGGTATTTTTATATTTTCAACTGCTGCTCAGAAAATATGATTGAACCCAGCAGCAGATGTCTGCCCCTCTCTGCAGGGTTGTGTGGGAGACTCACGTGGCTCGTTTGTTGTCTGACAGTTATAATGTATGTGCTTTTTAGTTTCAGGAATGCTGGCACAACACGGAAAAAAGGGAGTGTCACTCAGAGCAGATGTTATGCTTTCAATCATCCATATAGCACAGACGCTTTTGATGTTTCAGTGCTTAGATTGTTACTTATATACCATGTCCTTACATACCATGTGCCACTGTGTTTTCGATGTTGTTTTGAGGAAACACGTGGCAGAGGAAACTGAGAGCATTTTTTTTTTCAAAAACCAAACTTTTTTTTTCTTTACATACAATTTCCTTTTTTCTCTTTTTTTGTTTTTGGACCTTAGAGGTCCAGTGTGTTAGATTTACGGAGCATCCAATGGCAGAAATAGACTACAATATTCATGAGTATGTTTTTAGTAGTGTCATGTGAAAATAAGAATTTTTTTGTTTTCATTCCCTTATAATGAGTCTTTTGAATCGACACAGGGAGCGAGTCCTCTCACAAAGAGTCCGGTTTGTTGCACTCCCATGTTTCTACCGTGGCCCAGAATGGACAAACCAAACACTGGCTCCTTTCTTTCAAAGTTTAATATTTTAAGGGTCACTTAAACTCAATACTAAGCAACTTTCTATTTTTAAACACCCATCATCAACACATTTATTCTCAGCAAGCTGTCATCAGTCCCAGGCTTGAACTTGTTTTGCAGAGCTGTGCTGAGTCGACTGTTTCTGAAAGCCAAAATAACAATCATGTCAACATGAAGACAACCTAAGTGAGGCCCATGAGATCTATGGAAGTCTGAGAAGAGTGAAGTCATTGATTACAAATAGCCTTTGAGGAACTAGATGCCAGCAACCAAAAACCTCAATGAAGAAAAAGTTGCAAAAGAAATGGGTTGTGGATTTGGAGGCATGGCCCATTGAATTTTTATTTAGGGTGACATGGATTTATTTTGCAGATTAAGTCAAATCTTACTCAGATCTTATTTAAAAGCAATGATAAACTCACTGAACTTAAGTGGGATCAACAAACAGCCTACTTACTGTTGCATCAGTGCTGTCTAGTGATAAGATACCTTTTTCTTATTTTTGGGTCTTTTACTTTTTTACATTGTGGTCTCTAACTTTTGATCATTCACTTTTTCCAGAGTGGCTTCTGCACAAACAAAGAAAGAGTAACTCTGTTTTATTAACTCTGTGAGGAAACATTTGGATGCTGTTATTCTCATGTTAACTGTTGTGATAATAAGAATGTGCAAATGCTGAATCTGTTGCGCTCTGCCGCTGCTGTGCACTCTTTTTATGTAACAGATTATGGTGTAAACAAAGTTTTGATGTAACTGAAATAACCCTTTGCGGTGTTTCTGAATGCTGTGCATGCCGATGGCCTCGCGTCAACTATAGCTCACATTCCCGTCATTCAAGGTCAGCCTATACACTGACATGCTAAATCCACTTTGAGGACTATGACCTGAAACACGATATTGTTTAGGACGTGCAGCAGTGTTTAGTCCTGGAGCACCAAATGGATGATTTTTCTTTCTTTATTAAAGAAATGTCAGTGCAATTGAATGTTGAATGAATTTTTTTATTTTGTCGCCCGCATCAATTTGGAGTGGTGTCCATGTTAGTGTTGTAATAATATTTCAAAATAAAGAAAAACAGATGAAAGAAAATAAGGACAAAAAGGAACAAAGGACAGAAAAAGAAAGAAGGAACAGCAAAAGACAAAAAAATAAGACACAAAAAAGGAAAAAGAAGATGATAACTGATAAAAAAAAGAAAATGAAAGAGAAAAAGAAAAAGAAAAGGAAATTGAAAACAAAACAAAGAAAAGTAACAAGAAAGGAAGAAAAAGAAAGGAAGAAAAATGTGAAAGAAAAGGAACTTTTTAAGTGTAACTTACAAAAAGAAAGAAACTGAAAGAAGAAAGAAGAAAAAATGAAAGGAAAGGGAAAAAAATAAGAGAGACAGAAAGAAAGAAAAGCCAAGAAAGACATAATGAACTTAAACGTAAAAAGGAGCCCCGTCATGTGAGTGCAGCCTCGTCACAGTCGTACCTTTCACACAGGGGTCAAAGGATCAAATTCCAGGTCACCTCTTTGGTTTCACAAGACTCACCAAGGCACAACCACAAGTGAAACCCGAGCTGGAGGTAAACAACAGCTCCTCACAGGAGTGACGGGGAGGTGTGAAAGAGGCCAGCGTTGCACATGAGACGAGTCATCAGGGCTTATTTGGGTACTGGCCATGCGCAAGAAGGGCCCCGCTGTCTCGGCCCTGCATTTGACACCTGCAGGCGACAGATTTCCAGAACAAGTCAGTGTCCGCTGGCTGGATCAGTTTGCTCCAAGGTGCAGAAACACGGACAAGAAACAAGAGGGAGGAAACATAATAACATCGCACCTCTGATGGGGACACGGCTTCTGACTGACTGACTGGATCCACACTATGTAATCCACACTGTCCACTTCTGTATCCACAGGTCGGTTACGAAATGAATGAAGGCGACACAGACACACTGGCTTTTTTCCAGTGTCAGTCAGTCATCTCCTAACTGCAAATATGGAAAAAATGTAGAAATGCGTTTAATGATAATAATTTCCTCAGAGTAATGCTGGAGTCAATAAAACTTTAACTACATTATTTAACTTGACAGTTATGACCGAAACACATCACAACAACACAGTAACTTGTCTTGTTGGGGTTGGGGTCTCTTCTCTGGGCCCAGTCTTGACCTCAGTGAAGTTCTGTGAGATCTGTGAAAGCCGTTGATCCTCGTCTAGGTCAGACAGTTCACACACAGTTCACAGTGTGCACACAGGAGATCCGGGTGGATGGAGAGATCACATTCCTCTGCCAGGATACTTCAGGAAAGGATGGAGACCCTCACATATAGAGCTTCTTTGTTTGACCAATGGTTAGAAAGCACACTTTGATTATGCAGATATTTATTCTGGCTGTATATGTCATGTACAACTATCTCAGGGCTCTGTCACTGCAAGAAAATGATCAATCCCACAATTCAACGTGGCACGCTGCCTCACAGTATGCAGAATAGAGACAGAGGTGATGAGGTGTTTAGGGAGTCAGAATCTGGAGAAATAAACAATTTTTAAGATCTCCCGGAAGACCTTAATGTAGAAGACATGCAGATTCCAACTTGAAAATAAATAGACTTCACTGTATATTGCATGCTTACTTGACAGACTAATGAAACAGTCTGCTTTGGTTTTGGACTCCTGTCTTCATTTCCTGACTTCCTGTGGGCAGAGGGGCAGGTCATCTGCATCATGTTGACCCTTTTTCAGCCACATCTCTGCTGATGGCAGGGTTTGGGTGGAAAGGAGGTAACATTTGGTCTATTTACTGAAATGAACAGCAGGCAGTTCAGAGTGGATTCATCCATGCATTAAACGTGGTATCACACCTTGTTTTGCCTCACCTACATGTGAAAAAACCATCAAGGTAGTGATTATAAGTATACAATATAAGTTACGCTTTCAAAATGAAGTAACAAAAACTACTTGTTGAGTTTTGGAATTTGATGGTTAAAACAGTTGTAGGTGCATTTCTAAAATCTTATAAAAAACAAAACTAGTTCATGACAAATTTTAAATTTTAAATTTTACAAAGAAGGTCAGGTGGTCCTACAAATTTCATCACTTGGACACTGCAAACTGCAAACTGCAGGTTCATAACCTTAAAAAATCATCAATAAAACGAAAAACCTGCAGTAATTTATTTTTTGGCAGCTTGGCATGGCAGAAACCAAGGAGATATAATAACATCATTATAAAATACACACATTTCAGCTTTCTGTTTACACTTTCAACAGGAATGGAGAGGCATAAGCATTAGTTTGAAAATGTGTCTCCAGCCATCAGATGAATGCACAGTAAGTACAAAATTCATTAGTTCTGTTCATTTTGATTTGCTCTGTTTCGGTCTCCACCAGCTCCTCACAGAACTTAGTGCCCCACTGAGTCACTAACTATCTGCTGTTTGCTCCTGAACAGATTACTGTTTTTCCAAATGCAGCTGCCTGCTGTGGATGGAAAAAAAGATGATGAGAGCATTAAGGATGGACAGAAAAAGTAAAGTTGTGGTCTGTAACAGCCAGATAATGAGCTAAAGGGGGCCAAATCACTCCTTAGTGATAAACATCTGTGGTTCTTACTATGAGTGACCCTTTTACACATTTGATCCTTTGTTCATATAAAAACAAATTTTTCACCTTAGAGGCTTTGAGTTAGAAAATGTTAGATCTGTTTCTACAACAGTCAGATGGGTTATTTTAGAAGAATGTTGTTGTTCCTTCAAACTTGTATTAGATTAAAATAACTCGCAACAGCACCATATTTTTAATAATCTGCTTCCGTGTATTTTTCTGTCGTAAAATAAAATATAAATGAATGATAACACAAAATTATTAATGTGCCTCATTCTGTTTCCAGAAAGATGAAAAATAAAATATTTTGTTGGAACATCACAGAGTTCTTCAACCACAGAGAAGCTCCTTCATGAAAAGTTGGGTCTATTTCAGACTCAAAACTATGACCATTTATCAAAGAGGCCGTTTTGCATGTGTGTTTCCACAGAGAAATCCAGTCAGCGTTTGGATGTTAGAGGACATGAAGATGGATGGCTGCTAGAATTTAGAGTGTGGGAGTCAAGTCTCACTGACACCATCACATCTCAGCAGGCTCACAGATTTTCATTAATCACCTCCTGAGGAGAGTCATCGGCTATTTATCTCCACTTGGTTGCTGGTATTGCTTTACACAAGTTCCATCCACGACCAGTCAGTGTGTCGAGCTGCGTGTGTGGTCTTTTAATGCAATATCTCTACTGGCTCTGCAAAACCAGCAGGACAGACTGCCAGCACAGCAGCAACCACTTTGATTTTTCCATAGAAGGATGAATCACTCTCAAATGAACACTTAGTGACCCATGGCTCTCAGGCCAAGATTAGCCCTAGCAACCGAAGCTCTCTGGGGTCCATAATCGATGCTTGGGGCTGAACATCCTGCTGTTTACCTGAGCTCTCGCCCCTGGTTGTACTAACCTAATCACAGCGTGGACAAGGCAGCCGGTAACCAGCATGAATGTGGAGAGTCAGATGAGATCATGAAGAAGACAACTGTACAATAAGGGAACCATTTCGAGAACTAGGGAAAGCCTTCATGCTGAAAATTAGATGAGAGGATCAATACATACGTATCTGTATGCTAATTATGAAGCTACTGCCAACTGCTAGTTAGCTAGACTTAGCATTAAAAATGGAAATGACCGGCAAAGCAGTCCATCAAACAGCCGCCTCTAAGACAGCAACATGTCTTTTTACACTTTAATTTCTGAATAGATTAAACAAACTATATATCTGACTTATAGAGGAGCTGATACAAGCATTTCATTACCACCGGACAGAGTCAGGCTAGCTGTTGTCAGTCTTTAAGCCAAGCTAATTCTAACTTATATACCTCTGCTAGTCTCCCTTTTCAATCTTATAGAAGAACCCCCGGCTACAGAAAACCTCTGGAAAAATGCAAAAGGCCCTCATCAGAGCTGCTGTTTGATTTGTCCATTCTGAGCTGCTGTAGAAACATGGCAGTGTAACATGGCAGACTCTGTGGAGGAGGACCTGCTCCGTCTGTAGACATGAAAGACTCATTCAAAGGTAATTCAAAGGTTCTTATATTCAGGTGATTACTTGCTAAAAAAAACATACCTATGGATATTAAGGTCTATTTCTACAATAGTCTATTAGGCCATAGACTGTTTTTATTTCTATAATTCCCTAAAATCCTTTAAACTGGACTGAACTGGAATGATTCAACTGGCTCATTCTGAGGTGAAGAGTAAACATTTTCCAGATGATTTTATACTACTGAAAACATACTTATGAATATTATATCCCATTTATACAAAAAGATCTCTTTAAATCCTAGATACTTGACCTTTAAAAAGGTCATTAAATATATTTTAAAAAACATGCACAGTGGACCATTGTCTAAGTGTGTCTGTCTTAAATTTTCAGCTTTTAATAAATTTGGTTTTGGCCCTGCTTTTTGTTCTTGGCCTAAGATCCTGTATGCTTCACCAAAGACTTGTATTAAAATGAATGATATTTATTTTGAACTAGAAGAGGACACTCAGTAGAGAGCAGGTTTTTGCCAGGGACTCAGCAGTTTGTTGAAGTATACAACAGAGCAGTAAAAAACAGGTTTTTCAAAAAAAATTATGAATCACCACAACCAAAAGAGGTTTTATACAGTTATACGGTATTTGTGCACAAAATTTTCTTGAAAACCTTATTGTTCCAGAAAGACTCATTTGGACAAATAGACACATAAACACATGAAGCCAAGTTGAAAAAAATCAGACAAGAGAACGAACACACAAGTTACCTTTGATAAAGCATTTTTCTGTCCCAAATTTACATTTCTATCTCTGAAATCCAAGATATGATAAATAGTCAACAAAGCAAGTAGAAGTCTCTGTGACATGTAAAGTTTAAAGTTGTATTAAACACATCTGAGAGCAGCATTAGAGAGGGCTAAACAAGATCCGAATTAATAGTCTTCTCTCTCTGTTTCCTCAGCTGGTGGAATGAACTCTGTGAAAAACATCTTGCCTTGAAATTACTGTTTCAAACAATATTTGTCATACACATTATTTCTTTAAAAATTGGATAAATGAAGTCCAACTTTTATCTGGAATAAATCAGCCCAAAATTTAGAAAATTAAATTTGAAGAGACACAAAGCAGGCAGGGGGGGGTTGGCGTTGTCCATTTTCCTGCACTGGTCTTCCAGTGTTCACAAAGTTGTTTACCGGGTATCAAATTTTAAAATGGTCCTGGGCCAGTTTGGGCTGAGAAGAGCAGTCAGCGCTCTGTGGACTGTTTTTCTCCCAGCAAGAAGGTCTAAAAGTTCTTTCTCTCCTATTTGAACAAAGTTTTATATCAAGTCTGTTGCACAGATTTCCTAAACCCTTTTCTCACCTTTTTTCTTATATTTTGTTTTATTTTAAATCATTTATCTTACTCTGTATTTGTGCATGGAGTCGATGTTATGCTCTAAATATGGAGGCTATTGTGTTTTGTTGTGTTTTAATCCAGTGCCTAAAAGGTAAAAATTTCCCTTAAATTATTTTTTTTAAGTTGTCTTTGTGAACTCGCTTTAAGGAGTCACAAACATTATATATTAAATGTCTCCCAGAGGCGCATTGCAGCTGGAGGGAGTCAAATAAAAGCGCTTAAATCAGAAAGAGCTTTTTCTAGCATGCAATTCTCGGAGTAAAATAACAGCGGCTGTGCACTCGCAGCTTCCTGTTGTCATTCTCCTGTACTTTTCTGTTTGTCCTCTGAGTGACACTCACATGTTCCCCGTAAATTGAATCAGATGGGAACACTGCGTACACACTGAGCCAGGCTTGAATCTAGATACGATGAGCTTCACATGACTCCTTCAGATCGGACTCTAATAGATGGTTTTGTCTGCAGTGTTCTTTTCATTAGCACCAGCCTTGTTAGAGCATGTGTGTGTATGTGTGTGTGTGTGTGTGTGTGTGTGTGTGTGTGTTAGGAGCTGAACATCAATTCTTTTTTGTTGCGTAACTCTATGGGAAGGATTGATTTAGGTGCTTATAGCATCACATTATGCCGTTACGTAAGCTTTACTGTGTAATTTGTTCAGTTTTCCTTGGAATGTTAGTGGACTGATCGTATCTGTGTTGAGGCAAACTCCCTCTAATTTTTCAATGACCTGAACATTGAGCTGTCAGTGTGTTTGCAGAAATTTCTTGATTCAAGTTGATCTAATTTACCAGATTTACAAATGTCACCCTCGATGTGCTCGAGCATCAGAAGCTTGATTTTTAAAAAAATGTGTCTTGTAGCAAATGTTCCTTGTAGCAAATAATCTCTTTGACATTTCAAACTGTAACGAAAACATTGTGGGAGCAGCACATTATGCAGCTTCTGCTAGAGTTATATTATCATACATGTATTATATTTTTAAAAATATTATTACTGGGGCAATAACATCTAAGCATCTCTTTGATGTTGAGGCTGGTTGAGGTGAAACTAATCCCAGATTTACCTGAACTCAAGTCACAAGTTTGGTGATGATCTTAACTTGATTTGACAAAATCAAAACAGACTTTAAAAGAACAGATACTGTATCTCACTCTCGCCTCACTCCAAAGATGAATTTTAAAGTTAATTAAAAAAGCAGGCCACAAATCAATTTATTTTCCTTTGCTTCCTGAAAAATCATTGAGAAATTCATTCCTAGCAAGTCAATACTTAGTCACTAAGACAAAGTTTATTTGAACCAATCAAAAGTCATGTAATCAAGTCACAGGAGAGAACACAAGGAGAGAAACATAAAAAATTTTGTTAAGTTACTATAGTTACTATAGTATTAAGTTTTATTGTAAAAAATGTACTGTTAACAGTTGCCAAGGTTAAAATGATTTCTTTGTATTTTATTGTGTTTTATTGAGAAGAAGGGTTGCCATATTTTTATGAGCTTTATGATCATTTTAATGCTCATAAACTGATATGAACCTCAAATTGATATAAAAGTCAAATTTCATTATGTGTATCGCTTCATGTCACTATAAACTAAGATATATCACTCACAGATGTCTCACAAGAATTACTGTACTTACGATATTAGCAAATTCTTTAAATGCTTACTACTGTAGTCTAATCAAAATGATTTTAAATGTGGGTTTAACAAAATTATCTGAAGGCAAAGCACAAGTGTAAAGGTGGATCAAAGTGATCTAAAAAGGAGGCTTTCAGTAAGGCTGTCACGTCTGTCTGGCACACACAAATAAATGAACTGGGTGAAAGAAATTAATTGAAATGAATTTCAGATGACTGCATAAAAAAACAAAAAAATCTAATTATAGACCAAGCCTTTCGTTCTGCTGTCCGTGTCACTCCTTACTCCCTCAGTTTGCCTGGTAAGGGTGCAGACAGCCACTCTGCCTCCAATACGCACAATTTCCAGGCACTTTTCAGTAAGAGTTTTAGAGTTTTTACTCACAGTCTCCCCAGTTTAGTCATCAGTCAATTCCTTGTTTTCAAAAGCTCCTGTTCTCTTCCAGCCCCCTCTGGCATCAACATGCTGAAAACTGCTGCTTCCTGCTGATGGAAATGTGGTTGTTGAAAGAGGCAAGAATAAAAAAGAGGATAATGTGCCACTAAAACAAAATAAAGAGCTAAATAGAAACTAAAAAACTCCTTTGAGCTGCGCAGTCTGAGGTTATTTTTGTATTGTGCTTTAACACATTATGTAGTCATTCATTTGATTCAGTGTAAACATAAGATATATTAACATGTAAATACTCTGTGTGAGATTTTCATTTAGAGTTAATTAAATATCAGCCTGTTGGTCAAACAAACTGACATAAAGCACAAACAGCAACAGTCATGGAGGTGAGATCGTTTGGATTAACGACATGGTGCTGCTTAGTGGAAGTGCCTCATTTGGCTGAAGAAAGACCTGTGTTAGTGCACCTGTTAGAGCAGACCAAATTACACAACTGTCAGCAAAGCACCACAATGACTAAACTGTTAAAAGGTTTGATCAGCTAAAGTTACTGTAAAACACAGCGTGCAAGTACTTCAACTAAGAATTTTAAGTTACATTTGGGAAAATTGTTAAGCTGAAGGAGCCTCACATCATGACTCACTTGTGCAAAGAGAAGAGAAAATTACAAAATCTTGCCTGTGAGCATTTTAATTTATTATGTATCTTTGTTTTGTGCTCTTTTTCCTGAAGACCTCCCATGGCAGCAATATTCAGAAATACACAAATTATGTTGAGACATTTGGAACAAACAATACAAATTCAACTTGTGTGCTATAAAGTAGCAGATAACAAAACAAAATCATAAAAACAGCTAAATGCTAAGAAATAATAATGGGGTACAAGGGTCGACAGCTCTGTATAGTTGTAGTAGTGAAGTCAGTGTGTTTTTGGAACAGAGAATTATTTCTGGCTGTCCATGTCTCATGATCAGAACCATGTGTCCGCCACGTGGAGGCTTCACTGTATTTGTCTGAGGCTCGAGGAGGAACATTTCAATGGTTTAATGAGGACAAAATATGGAGCAATGAGATGAGATCCAGTTCAAGAAGAAACACTCCTACACGTGGATGCAACGATGCTGATGCCTACGTTGATGTTTGAATTTATATAAAAAATTCACATCAAAAGTAAAGCAAAACAAGGAAAAAAAAACCCAGGGAGAATAGATAGAAAACAGGTTTGTTCGAAGTCAAAGGGGTTATTTGTGACTCATTCATTAATAGCAGGGTTTGTTTATTTGACCTAGATCAGGCATGGAAAACTTTTAGCGTTCAAGGCGCATTTTTTATTGTCATTTGATTCAGAATAAAGAGCAAAAAAAATCCCAAATGGAAAAAATCTTAACTCTCTAAAGAGCAGTGTAAAATGCTCCTCATGCCGGTAAACAACTGTGCTTTTCATTGTGGTGTGTGATCCAATTTTAAAATCTTTCTAGAGGACATTAAACATCAGCACAATTTATTTTGTTACTCCCATTATGTTTTTGTGAGCCTTTTCATTGTTTATCATTTCTCAGATATGAACCAAACTCTTTTTGAAAACCAAAGCGGTGAAAAATACAGTTTAAATACTTTTAGGAGCCATGGAGGGAAATGATGGTGACGCCTTCTCTTCTCACGCACAAAATGCTTATTTTAAATTCACCATACCCTGTATTTCTCAGCAAAACATTACTCTCAGATCCTTATTGGCTTACTTTGGCTATGTTTTGAGGTGGGTGTGGGAAAGCAGAGGTGAAGGGTTTTGAATTTGTTTGGCTCCTGCCAGTGCAGCGTCGCCTGGCAGCGTCTCTACGTTTAAATCACTGACATCTACATCTTGGCTGTGTTTCTTTGGATATTTGTGTGCAGACTCCTGCTGGGGATCCATGCTCTGCTTCTGCCAGAGTGAAAGAGATTTTGAAGATACTCCAAAGAACCAAGGAGAAGGAAGCTTGCAAAATGTTTTTTATTGCAATTGAAAGTCATGTGACTATTGGAAAAACAAATGTTTTGGGCTCCGATAGTGGAATAAAACTTGGAAGAGTTTGTTGTTTATGAGAAGGAGGAAGTTTTGTCTCATGCTTGCAATGATGTTTTCCAGTGAGATTTATAAGATTGCATTGATCAATTATTTATTTTAAACTATCTGCTTTGAGGTTTATTGTATAACTGTTCTTTTATCACATGGTCTGTTTGCTTGTAGCTGCCACTGTGTAAAAGCCCATAAATATGAATCTATCTCTCCTGTTCTCAATGTACTGCCGTGGATGGAGGCATTAAAAGTGTGTGTTCACTCCTGACAGACATGGAGGAGGAGAAACCCTGGTTTCCATGGAGACACACATCTGTTTGTACAGGAAGTGATACAGGTGTTTGAGGAGGTCAGCAGAGTCTGAATGAGTGATAATGAAGTGAAGGCTGCGCTGTAATGAGATGCAATGAGTGATGATGAAGTCATCATGCCACACACACACACACACACAGCTACACACAGGAGCATGGATGCAAGTGCAGACACACACATTAAAGATTTAGACTTCCTGCTAAGTTGAATGAAAAAATCTCCAAGTCAAGCTGATCTCATTAGTTAAGCTTCAAGGATTATCTGGCGTGTGTGTATATTCATGTCCATGTGTGAGCTTGTGTGTGTGTTTCCTTATATGCATCATCTCACTCAGTTCCCTGTTTTATTCTGATGAAGTACCAAATTTAAAAATACACAATTTAACAATTAGAACAGGAGGCTGATGAGGACAGTAAATGCACAGGAGAGGCCGTCATCAGGAGGCCTGTCCCTTTCACAGTGAGCTCCCGCAGAGGGCTTCTGTCTGAGAGCAAATATCCAAAAGTACAGTAATAATCTTAATACAAGTGTCAGCAGGCAGGTTGTTTTTCTTTCCCTCTGCTGTATCCAGCAGTGGGACCCCTGAGGTGAACCTCTATGGACTGTGTCAGAGGGAGAAAGGTAGTGTTTGCATGCGTCACAAACAGGTTGAAGGTCTCAAAAGACCGGGCCTAAATCAATATTATGTCACCGATGTTGTTTTTTTTCTCTGTATAATATGTGCATGATAATAAAGCAAATGCAAAAAAACATTTATTGGCTAATCAATTTGGTGGTCAATGCAATGACCTGTGCCCCAAATTACATCAGAGAAAACTCTTTGAACCTGCAAAATAAAAAAATAACTTACTCTAAAATAATAACTAGATGTGTCAGTTTAAGACAACTCTACAGCTCTCCAGACAGCAGACACTTTCTCTGGGGTGTCTTGGTCTCTTGACAGCAGAGTGGATCAGTAAACCAGGCTATTTTGATCTGGAGCATACTGTACAGCCTCCATGATAGGATCTCTGTCCTCACAGTGGCTCAGGATTTTATATTGACAGCATGGAGTGTCAAATAAGGTGAGAGGGCATGTCCACTGGTAGGTCCCACAGAAACCTTTGACACCTTGGACAACAAAACATTAAATAACAATTCATGCTCACATTCACGCCTACAGTATATATTTACTACAGTATATATATATACAGTTATATATATATATACAGTTTTATATATATAACTATATATATATATATATATATATATA
>JAPZDY010000004.1:7368632-7388478 GCA_029783645.1 Ctenochaetus hawaiiensis | reverse complement strand
ATATAGTTATATATATATGTATAGTTATATATATATATGTCAGTAACACTTCAGTAACATGTCTTCCACTGTCAGCATTTAATCCAGTTAGCTGCAACAGATGTCATTATTTCTAATCTCTTTTTAAGACCATTATGTGATCATTTCAAGATTATTTCATTTCCAGGACATAAGAATCAGACTTTCACCTTATTTCTTTTTGTATGGTAATGGTCTACACACTTTTGTTAGTTCAGGTTTGTATTTGTGCCTTGTGAGCTGAAGAAAACAAGTACGTCTTCTCAGCTGTCAGGATAATTTTATCTTATTCAAGAGGCCGCAAACGACTGTGGAAGACAGAAATGATTTTAGCAACAGTTTGGTTTTGCACCGCTCATTGATATTTCTGTGATGTCTGCCAGATGCACTCTGCTGATTACAGCAGTTTGAGTTAGAGACTGGTCCAGCTCCAGATCCAATACTGGACTAAAGAGGTGGGGGAAACCCTCAAGTTAAGTGCTGCTCTGTCAATGCACTTCATCAGTCTAAACGTTGAGTTGCTTTAGAAAGATCATAAAAAATGCCATTCTGAACGACTTTTATTGCACTATATCCTCATATTTTATGGCGTATTTGCTAAAATGCAGTTAGGATTTAAAATAGTGTTGGCAAAGAGGTGTACAACGCAAACATGCCGTCAGTGCATATAGTAACTTTGAGGGAAACAGAATTAGCTCAGGTTCATTTAAGAAGGTCCTTAGAGCTGTCAGAGGATGAGGTGTGCACACGATCAGAGGTCCAGTCTAAGCACATAATCACTGTGGTTTATTGTTTGTATACTTACCTATCTTTTGAGCCCACAAATCCCAGACATCTAAGATGATCTAACTCTCTTCTTCAGACCTGCAAGAGTGAATCAGAAAAGCCTGCTGTTGTTAGACCATTAGCTTTAGACGCTATAAGCAGAGCGAGAAGCAGAGCTGCACTGACTACGTGGTTTTATGAAAAAAAAAGTATATTGTAGGAAGAGGGTAGGAGGTTACTGCTACAAGTTACATATGCTGCATTATTATTCAATTTGTATTATCTTATTGTATTGAGAAATGTTAATGATACTTTGTTTTCAAATTATGTTGAAGTATTTGTTGTGATATCGTATCATTTCCTATCTGATTCATGCCAGGTAAAATGAGTAGAAGTGGCATATTTATGCGTTTCCTTATAGACTCTGATCACCACATTATGTAACATCTCAAAATAAACCCAGTAACCTCGTGATCCATTTTTCAAACTTATCTTCAGTAATTTGATTCTTGTCCATCAGTACAACAGTAGCCTTGCTGATGGTGTTGATAATTCTTCTGATAATTAAAACTCTAAATTGGATTAGTGCAGCGTAATTCCAAATATATATTTACGGCTTTCTTTGCTTTAATCTGTAGTTAAAGAGTTTAACTGACACTGATCTAAATTTTGGGCTCTGTCGCCCTCTAGTGATCATCACATGGAAGTGTTTGCTTATGTTGCACAATGATTTCATAACATTTGTTTAGGCCTGATGTTTACAGCTGATACTTTATTCTCTTGTTGTTTTCAGGCCATGAAGGTAAAATTCACCTGGGATTAACATCACACTGCACTTTCAATCATATTTTTGCATTGTAGCAAGTATTTTTTTCCTTTTGTTTATGTTTTTTTGATTTATCCAAATGTTGCTCCTTATAAAAAGTTATTTATCAAAACATCTTATCTACAGAGTTATTCCTGTAGATTTGATGTATGTTATAAAGGCAAAGAAGTGTCATTGGTTATTATTTGAGTTCAAACTGGTTCCCTGAAATAGGAGGAACAAATAGATGAACATCTTTGCATCACCACATCACAGCAACCTGAACTCTCCCCTCTCTGCTCCTCAGTTCAGGAAGTTGAAGCCGGAAGTTGCCTGCTGTAAATCTGTCTGAAGGACCACTGGAAGAGAAGGACTATCTTGATGATTTATTCAGTGCAGAAGAAACAGGAGTTCTTAACAAAATGATGACAAAACAAGGCAGTTAGACATTAATAGACATTGATAAATTATGATGAAGTCTGCCAGATAGAGCATCTCATATTTTTTTTTAAAAAAAACTTTATTTTTCAATTTGAATACACCCACCTCTCTTCTCTGCTCCAAAACAAGCTTCTGTCATCATTTTTTTTTGCATCTATGATGAGGAATCATGTGTTGTGACCACAGCATGAATGTTATGTATGTTGGAAAAAAAACATCAATATGCAGTTGCATTACTCACATGAAGTGTGCAGCTTGTAATTTAAAATCATCAATAACTTGCAAAGATGTCAAATCCATAGGTGTATTTTTTCAAATACAATGTTGTGAATATATGTGTTTCTATGCAAAAACAGTATGAAAAAGTGAAATGCAAAGAACTGAATGTCATGTAAAATATGGTGGGTTTATGTTTCATGCTACATTTTATTATCTGACATTTATATTTATTGTGAAATTAAATATATTATTAATATTTTTACATTTTTCCTTGTTTCACCCTTAATTTGGTTTTTAAATAATGTTTAGCTGCCTGGTTTATGAGCTGAAGAGTTGAGGGTTACCACATGGTGGAGCTCTTTGCTGATAAAATATAGCTCAGTGTGGGCTGGAGGCTGCGCAAAGGAGACAAGTGTGAGTTCACATTGTACAGTAGATAAAACAGTTGATAAATCATGTTTTGTGTATATTTGTGTGTGTGTGTGTGTGTATGTGTGCGTGTGTGTGCGTGTGTGTGCGTATGTGTGTGTGTGTGACTGTTTATGCACCACTTCAATCAATTCACTGTTTTATTCTTATAAAAAACAAATTTCAAGAGACTCAAATTAAAGATTAAAAAAGGAGGTTGATGAGGACAGTAAGTGTGTGTGTTGGTTGAGTGGGGTTGGGGGTGGGGGGTTTGTCTCAGTCATTTTTCCACAGAGAAGCACACTATGTGATTTAATGTGCTAACAGAGTCTGGATTGAGCTCTGGTGGCTGCATTTCTTCCCTTACAGCAGGCGTGTCGAGACAGGAGCTGGTGCTCTGAGGTATGTGTCCCTGTTTGGTCTTCCCCGAGGGAACATATTTGTGGAGAACTCACTGTTACATGCTGAACAAAGAAAACTCTCCTGTTGTTTGTTTTACAGACTATTTGAAGGGTCATTTTCAAGCTTTTCAAAAACCAGGCATCTCTTAAAAGTCATAGATGTTTTCTCTTTTCCGTGACCTACAGAATGTATCTCTGTAATATTGTCTACGGGCATATTACTCTGTTCTATTAAGACATTATAGATACATTTTACCTGCAGATCCTGTGTGTCTTGGCTCTTGCATTCAAGGATGTGCAATGTATCACTGAGCCGTGCAGGAAGTAAACAAGGAATTTTATTTCCTCTGTACCTCCCCTGCTCAGACATACATGCTTGCACACACTTTCATGCACTTAGATCCACCTTAAATCATGTCTCACATGAGCGTGACTTGTTGTCTTGTCCCTATTTACAGTAAACCACAATGAGTCTGGGTGTATGCGTTCTCTTACTAGCCTGCTGTTGTTTGTGTGTAACTTAACTTTACTCCTGTGTGGGATACTTGCTAAAAACATCAGTGCTCAGCCAGCTCAGAAAATGACCGTGACATTATTCAAAGAATGAGTCCATATATTTGCAGTAGTGGAATATAACTATGCATTTGCAAAGTGCATTTATTTTCTTTTTTTAGCTTCCAACTTCTCTGCCAACTTAAGTTGCTGTACTTTTAAGATTATGATTTTTTGTCACTGTCTAGCAAAACTAACGTACTTCTTAGTGATTTTTGAGGTTTCTGATAAACTGATGTATTTTTATTAAGCTGACAAACATTTCTGAGCCAATAAAAACTTGACTTCTACAGAGATGTGGATGTCTAATGGCAGTGATGCTACAAACATATGAGGCTTCATAGAAAATTATGCATTTTTGAAGATTAAACTATCCAGTGGTGTATAAATTACTTCAATTAGCCCCAACCAAAAAAAAAAAAAAACCAAAGTTAAATACAACACAATGCAACAGTTACATCAACACAAAATTATCAGATATAATAGTTTAACACTAATGGAGACCATTTCACTGCTAACGACTTTCATTACCATTGATGCTCTAAGTTAGGTTTGCTGATAATGCTTATTTATACTCAAGTGATGTTTTTAGGGCTTTTACTTGTAACAGGGTATTTTTTCCCGGTAGTACTAGTACTTCTATTAAAGTAATAGATGGGACTACTTCTACAACAGGAAGAAAATAAAACCAGTTCAATTGGGAACGAAAGCCATGGGAAAAAGCTGACTTAAGGGTCAGTGGTTAAGGTTGGGTCGAGGTCAGGGTAAGGGTTAGTGTTAGGAACGTAGTGGTTGTGGTAAATAAAGGCTCGGTTAAGTTTCCAAAGAAACGGACAAAAGTTTGTGAATGTACACAAATGTGACCTAAATAAATACCTTCTGAGCTCGACACTGATTTTGCCTTGCACATTTATCAGAACCAAACCTGAACAATATAAGAGCATGCAATAATATGGAAGTAACGGGGACTTTATGTAAAAGAGTATATCACAAACAATGCAAAAAACAAATATCACACAGTCAAATCCTGAGCAGAAATCTGTTGAAATGTTCTAAACATATTTTAGACAGAGATATTCCTCTGATGTTTATTTTTGAGTGATTTTTACTGATCATTTAGTTTACTGTTTGTGTTATATTTAATATTAATGTTCACTGTTAAACTGTGAAGTATCCTGACATTTTCTCAATGACACATTTAAGGAATTCCAAGACTTTTTTATTTCATGTGAGCTACCAATAAATGGAATGTAATCCCCATCAAATATAAACAAAATCCAAATGGAAAACCTGCAAATATACATGCTGTGAAATATCAAACAAAGAAAAGCGTGGAAGACAATTTCCTGCAGAGACAGCTTTCCTCCTTAAGCAGAGGCTGGATGAAGTGGTGTGTGTGTGTGTGTGTGTCCTAGACGTAGTCCCTGCCCGGCGGCCCGGCAGAGCGGGGTTGAGGGTAGCGTGGAGATTTCCCTGAGTCTTGGCTGGAGCAGTGGCAGCAGAGGAAGCCCCCTCCAATAATGATGAGACAGGCAGCTCCCCATCCAACGTACAAGGCACTTCCAAATTCATACCTGTGAATGAGTCACATATCACACTGAGGCTAATATAGACATTTGTAAAATAAAGAAAGGAGAGTTTTTATGTACATATTCACCATCATCACAAGCACAAACTGATCATATTGTATTCAGTTAGGTCTGATTCACAGCAGTGACCCTCAAGTATCACAGTGTTTGCTTTTGATTGTTTGTTTTTTGTTTTTTATTGTGTCCTGTAGTTAGTTACAGTAGCATGAAAGAGAATGCTGAAAAATGAAAAGAAAAGTTTTAAGAGATAACTTTTGTCTCTCTGATGTCTGTAATATAAATATGAAGCAACTGCTAATTAGCTTCATTAAGAAGAAAGACTTGAAACAGAAAGAAACACAAACCAGTAAACCAGCTGTTGGCCTCATATTTACTGTATATATCCAAAAGCATGTGAGGGTAGAAAGTACCATAGTACATTTACTCAATTCCTGTACTAAACCTCTGCTGAGTTTTTTGTCTCACCTCTCTGGCCGTGGGAAAAAATACACAAACACTTTCAACGTCATGAACATATAATTAGAGATGAGTTCAGTGCTGATGGCATGGCTCTATTCATTCCTATGAACACTGCTCAGTGGTACATGAGGCTCAAACATGGAAACAATGATGTAATAGTACATGTCTTCCAGACTTTGACTTTCCATATGTTATCAGACTAATTGGGCCAAATTCTGTGGGTGAAATGAGTCGTTTTACAGAGATTGTGACGCAGACTACGTCTATGAGAAAATGCCTTTTCGGGTCTGTGTGTGTAACACGTCGTTGTAATTATACTAGTTGACCACTATGTCAAATTTGCTTCAAGCTCAGAGCACTTCCATGGGTCTTCCTGGGGTCCCACACTCAGCCCTAGCAATCCAGTGTTTGCTGGATAAAATAAAACACGATGCTAACAGTGCAATGCAAGCAACCACAAATGCTAGCTTTAAACGCTGGTATACTGTGAAATACAGACAGACTTACCCCATCATGATAGGCTTAATTGTCATTGTGTAATTTGGTACAGGCTTGAATCTAATAATATTTATTCATATGAAAAGGTTGAACACTCCAGCTTTAAATTTTGAATTTAGTGGGGAGGCTGCACATTGCAAACAAGTGAAAATCCCAGAGTAGGAGAACCAACTTTAAAGAGGAGTGTGAAAGGGGGGAAAAGTCCTCTTTAGAGCAAACCTCTTAAATCCTACATAACTTTCCTTTGGATGTCCAGCATCTAGGATTTAAAGGGATCTATTTGTAGAAATGGCAGATTTTTTTTTTTAATTAACATTCAGATTTTATATATATTTATAACATATTTAGTATGTTATCATTCGTGCATAATCACCACTATGTTTCTACAGTAGTCCAAAACAGACAAACCAAACACTAGTTCTTACAATAGCTTTTTTGCATTATTTTAGAGCTCTACAGCCACAGAATTTCTCTTTTTAGCTTAGAAAAGGAGGATGAGGGGAATGTATATAATTGTGGTGTAATCTGCAACTTCACCACTAGTTGCCACTAAATGTCACACACAATTGAATACAATTTTTGAGGTAAATGTGGTTTACTTAAGTAATTCAATTCAATACTTGACCCTCAACTATATTTGTGAGGCAAATCATGTTTACTTTATTATTTAATACATTAGTCAATAGTTGATTAAAATTTGACAACCTAAATATGCAGATTATCAATTTATAAGTTAAGCTATAAATGTAACCATCCAGAAGTTTACAGTCTATTTATTAAGTTAGCATTTTAGAAGCAAGTCTTTTTTTCCAGAGTGGTATTGTTACATCTGCCACCATTGAACATGTCAAACTGTTTTTTTAAGCATCAGCATACTAAGTGGCATCATAATGAAAGACTGCAAGTGTCTGTGTCATTACAGAGCAACAGTGACAGCTGATAATCAGGGTTAATTCCAGACCAAACAGCAGAAGAGGATGACTTCACCTGGCATTAGTGGGAGTGAAGGGATCATAGAAGTCCTTTGCTATCCTGTGGCCGTACCAGGACGTGCCTATCAGGGCAAGCAGACCTGGGAAACCATGAGCACAAAAACATTTATATTGTTGCATTATGCAGGTTAAAACATGCAGAAGCGGGTCATCTGTCAAGGTAAAACCACAGTGATTCACTACAAGCCAAATCATGTTCAAAGGTTATTATATTACTGTTTAAATGCAAAACCTACAGAAGTTTGGTGAAACATTTTAAGGGCAAAAACTGATGTTCAAGCAGTGTTGATTGCAAGTGTGTGTGTGTGTGCGTGCATGTGTGTGTGTGTGTGTGTGTGTATGTGTGTGTGTGTGTGTGTGTGAACTGGACCCTGACCGGCGATAATGAGGATAACACCTCCAGCCAGAGCCACTTTGTCCTTTTGCTGTGGTTCTTCTGCCATACAGGTGGTGCACCTCATGCCCACCATCTCCACTAAGATAGAAATTAAACACAGCAAGATGGAGGACACCATCAGCCCCCGTGCCCCCTGTACCATCCCTGCAGACAAAGACAGGACACATAATCACTTCCATCATTTCACAATTGTGATTTTCTCATTGTTTTTGTTTGTTTGATTCACTTTTTTTCACTTCATAAAGTTAATGGACAAGCTTGCTTTTGGTATATGATTTTTTCTACTGGTAAAAAGAAAATTCTCCAAGCATTAAACTGCATAAACACATTAATTCCATTTACCCTATTTTTAATGTATCTAAAATAAAAGCTTAAACAAAATCATTGACCTTGCAGAACTTCAGAGCTCTTCTTGTTTACAACAGGCAGGAAACAAGCAGGAGTTCAAATAGCATGAGTTACATCCAAACATTTTTTTTCAAACATTTCTTTAGAGAATTCCTTTTAATCTGATTGAGCTGGTTTCAGTTATTATGATATAAAACTTAAAAATTAATAAACACAGATATAATTAACACTGAAATCCACCCGGTCATCAGTAACTTCTCTTCCCTTTTAACTGATCTCTAAAGGAGCAGTAGTTTCTTTTGCAGCAGCCAGCTGCTGGTATTCGACTGACATGTCTCTGCAGGCAAAGAGAAAAGAGCTCTTTCCCAACCCTCCAGGAAGATTTGAATGACCATGGAGATCTGCACAGTCCTGTTTAACAGCATATAGGCCCAAGAATCCTAAACTTTTAAACTGATTTATAAATTCAGAATTTTAATTTCATAAAGTCACTATTGAAAACAGTCAAAGTTGATTGCAAAATGCCAACAACATCGTTGTTGTAGAGGGAGAAATTTAGAACTCTAATGCAAACAGGACATGTGAAACAACATTACCTGGTAGCTGGAGGAGTGAATCATACACTTTACACTGAACCTGACCGGTGCTCTGTGACACACAGCTTTTCCACAGCCCTTCATACATCGCCTGAGCTGTGATGATGTTGTCTCCTGCGTAGGAAGAAGCTTTCCATTCCACCATGATTGTGGATGCTATCGTGCCAATGAAGCCCAGGAAGGCCAGCGTGAAGCCAAGAAGCTGTATTCCTGCATTGGCCATCGTTTAACTTCAGAAACTAATAAAAAATAAAAAGAAAGTGATAGAAGTGAGAAAATTCCAAAAGTTTAAAAAGTTCCCAAAAGCTTCTTGATGTACTTCCTACTGCGTTTGGGTGGTGGGTCTGATTCCTAACAGAGCTGTCTACCTGTGCATCATCAGTGCATACCTGGAGGAAGGGAGGATCCAGAAATGCCATCACCTCTGACTGAAGTTAGGAGGAGCAGGGCGACACCTGGTGGAGGTGATGGTCTCCTGCAACTTAAATGTACGGTACAGTACATCCCCCTTTATAAGTACAAAGCTGAGTACATTAAGTACTGATGCCAATGTCCAGACTTTAGAGTCTTTTATTATATAAATAATACTAAAGAATAATGAGGTCAACCTATTTTTTATTTTATTAAAAGATGTACAAACCCTGAGCTTGGAAAAATTCTCAGAAACACTGTTTTCATACCACCTAAACACCACATGAAAACATTTAAAAAGATCTTCTCTTTAGTCCTCTCTGTTTCTGTGCCATTGTGCTGTATATGTGAATGTTGCAGATTCACGTTTTTCTATAATATATATATTTTTTTAAGAGAATAACTACTTTGCACAGCTGTTTTGGCCAAAGCTTTCTGTGAAAATCACTTGAGTTAAAAAAAATAAAAATAAAATAAAATAAATAGGACTAAAACAGATAAAATTGTTAGTTCTGGGGGCAGTTGTTGTAGTATTAATTAAAGGAGGAGAAAAAATGATGAATGTTTTCAGGAAAGTGTGTTTCCTCTCTGATCTATTTGTTTTGTTTTGGTAAATAGTGACTCAACTCTGTCAGACTTTTACCGAAATTAAGTCCAAAAAAGCTTGCTTTTGTCTTCATTTTTTTCATCATAGCAGTGAATTAAAGTAAACTGTATTCTGCTGTGTGAGCTGGTTTGTTGAATTACTGCATAGTCCATGTTTTTTGTTGTTGGTAAATGAAACCCCGGCAGAAGCTGGCCACTGACCAAAGGTTTTGTCTTGCCTTATTCAGACTTCCTGTCATTTGCACTTTGTGTCAGCTGGCTGACTCAATCCGTTTCAAATCTGCTCCAGTGCTACGGGATCATCGTTTCACAGAGGTATGTTCGATTTTATTCATCTGAAACACAATCTGTAAAACAAACATTAAATGATATATTTCTGCTCTTAAATCAACATAGTATTGACTTTGATAATCTGATAGTTTAAAGAGGTTTACTTGATGTTTTGACAGTGAAAATGAACAGAGACTTGGGCCTGATTCTGCTCCTGGTGCTGTTCCTCTGTCACAAAGGCAACACACAAACCTCTTGTCCATACAAATGCCAGTGTTTCACTCCAGTCCAAGTTCTGTGTGCTGATGGAGGGATGGTATCTGTACCCAGGAACACGTCCAGGCAGCTCAAGGACTTCATTATAATGACTTCACCCCTGGGCTACTTGTTCTCACACACTTTAAAGGATAGCCCACAACTCACCAAGCTTGTATTTCTAAACAATGCACTGAGAAGTATTCACTCCCAGTCTTTTCAGCATCTGTTGGAACTGCAGGAGCTGGAAATCAGTGGGAACCCTGCGCTCGAGCTTTTGTTTCTAGGGACTTTTGCAAACCAGAGAAATTTAACTAAACTGATACTTAACTACAACAGGTTCAAGACGTTGCTCCCCGGCATGTTTGACTCTCTCAAACAGTTAGAAACTCTGCAGATGAAGGGCAACATTTTATCAGATCTGCCTCCGTTTCTTTTCTTAAACCTCCACAATCTGCAAGTCCTGGATTTGTCCCAAAATAAACTCGAAGGAGTGACAAGGGAAACTTTTGCTGGTCTGACAAGACTGGAGACCCTAAAACTGAGTTACAACCTCATCAGCAATCTCCCATCTGATATGTTCCACAATATTTCTCAGCTAACAGAACTTCACTTAGAGGGAAATAAGATATCAGAGCTCGCTGACGGCATCTTCTTTGCAATAACTGAGCTGAGGGTGCTGAACCTCCGTGGAAACCTTCTTACAGCCTTCAGCGATACAGTGTTTGGAACTGAGGCCTCAAATTTAAAAGAGCTGAACCTTAAAGGCAACAGACTCACTGAGCTGTCATCTCTAAGCAGTTTGACATCTCTTTCCAACCTCATCTTGTCTTCTAACCAGCTCTCCAGCCTTCCTGAGGACATATTTAGAAACTTCACAATGCTGGAGTATCTGGATCTGTCTGAAAACCAGCTCACCTCGCTGCCTGAAATGATTTTTGATGATATATTAAGTCTCACAGTGATCCACCTAAACAAGAACAACCTGACCAAAGTGGACCCCAAACTGTTCGAGGACCAGGTGCTCATTCAGCAGCTCTACCTGTCTGACAACCAGCTGGAAACGCTCCCAGCGGGACTTTTTGACCCTTTTGCCATGCAGCACACAGTGAGATTGCATGGAAATCCCTGGAAATGTGACTGTCACATGTGGTATCTGCATGATTGGGTGTTAAGAAACAGCCAAGACATAGAGATGCTTGACAGGATGCTCTGCGAGGGCCCTGGCTATCTGAGGAGGCGGCCAGTCGTCTCCATCGACAAGGACCAGCTGGTGTGTCGGCCAGCGAGAGATGAGATGCCTGATCTCAGCCGCTGTAGCCAAGAAGCTTCCAGTGACACTGTGATAATCAGGTGTAAAGTGGATAAATGCTCTCCACTGACAGTGAGGGTGCAATTTCAGGAGGACGATGGCAGCATTAGAGAGCTTGTTATGAACAATGAGCCTGATTATTCCTATTGTATGAATGAAACAACGATCGAGAGCCCCATTCACTAGTTCTCCCTGGTAATTAGACTTTGTTCTCTGTGCTAATATGTTGTGTGGCACATTATGCGTCCCGACTGTCACAGTCAATACTGTAAACAAACCTGGAACTTGGCAGTTGATAACCAGCGTACATGAGTGCTGCTGAGTGATAAGAGAGGTGGATGAACCCTATTCCTGTAAAGTCTGAAGTTCAGTCCACTCATTTTATCCCTTTAATACTGAGTACTATCCGATCATCTGTTAATCTGTTGAATATCCAGTTGATACTTCTGTTCCCTTGTTGATGGACACTGGCAGAGTTCAGATGTCTGTAGACTTCCACAGGCTAAATTTACATTGTAGGTTGAAAATCATCAGGACAACAAGTTCATAATACTTTCTTGACATGTTCATTTACAGGGGATAAGTAAAGCAGTTTCAGGAAGTTTCGAAACAGCTTGCCATTTTAAATATCATGTTTGCTTCAGATCATTAGTTTGAATTGAAACATTTGTAATACTTTGAAAAGTCAGAAAATTTTGCTTACTGGATTTCTTTATTTCTTTGTTAAACAGCCAAATTTCATCTGACTGACTCAAATATTCTCACAAATTAATAAATTAAAGTCTTATTTACATTATGTTTATTCACATTTGCCGACTTTGTTTCTCACCGTCTGGCTAGTGTCACCCTGAAAGTGACACGTGACAAACTGAGATACAAAATCCCTTTAAATAAAATTGCAGATTTCTCAGAGTTCAAACATTGTTGGAAACATTTTGGTTAATGTAAGTACACAACTTAACAAAATTGATAGCAGATGTTTTTAGACAACTTAACGTGGAAATGTAAGTTTGAATTCAGTAGTTTCTACAGTGTAAATATAATCTAAGTCAAAGCCCTGCATTCAGGGATTTCCTTAAGTAAAAGTGCAGAAGTTTTATCAGCAAAATATGTTTAAAACAGCATATAGAATACAAAAATATATACAAAATATGGCTTCTCTTGGTATGTATTATGTCACTGGATTATTATTTCTGATGCATGTGTATGCAGCATTTTAATGCTAGTATTGACTCTTAGACATTGTTGAGCAGATTCATCTCTAGCACTGCAGCATATTTGATAAACTCATCATTGGGTACGTATATAAAATCATGAGCTGCAAGGTAACCTCTGAATTATAGTTGAGCGAAAAATTACTCGTTTATAGTACAAGTACTTTAAAATTGTAATTGTACAGTTTTTTCAATGAATATACTTAGTTATGGTTTACTTCTAACTGTGGTGTTGAAATGTTATTTTGTTTAACTTTGGAAGCTTAATTTATACAGGATGGTAGCAGTGAACCACCCTTTCAAAAGTCCTCTTCTGATCACTCCACTGCTCCTAAACACTGGGAGGGATGATAAAGAGTGAGGGAGGAGGGAAGCCTCGACACAAGGCACACAGATGGCTACACCTTGAATACAGCCCTCTAACCCGGGGTTAATAAGGGTCAAAGGTCAGGGGGTCGATTGGGTCCTCGGTCCGAATTGAATGACATCACAATTCTCATGACACAAAAGTTGTGGCTGTCTTACCCCCAAAGTTTGTAGGCATGGCCTTAAGTTGGAGGTAATCTTCACGGGACCAAAGCTATGACATAAACAGGATGTAAAATACAGGGTTGTTGGCTAATGAACAACAACACGTATAGAATTTGCTAGGTGCACAACTTTATTCAGTGAGGTTGCTCAGGTTCACAGCTAAAGAAGAAACTCAAAGGATATGTCAGTCAAAAAAAATTGATCCTTTAGGCAAAATATTGATTTTTTTAAGTGTGGTTTTGTTTCATAGTGATGGATTTATTTGTGAAGTCTCTTTTGAATTTTAGCACTAAATTATTTTTGGTATTAAGACCAGAGTTACTCTAATGTGATAATTTTTTGTATCCAATAGCAGGATTAAAGATGTTTTATCTGAGTTTGTGTTTTAGCCTCTTGATCAATACTTTCTCTGATGGAAAACAAATCTGAGCAAAAGGAGAGTAATTACTTTAATCAGCTTGTTAAAAAAAACTCAAAATTAATACTAATGTTTTATATAAGCAACCTCATGCTAACACGTTGGAAAAATCATCTCACGTTAATGCAGTGTTTGTAGCTGCTAATCAGACTGATCAATAATTAACTAAATCAGATTTAAAGGTCCAGTGTGCAACATTTAGTGGCCTCTAGTGGTGAAGCTGCAGATTGTAAGTGATGAAAGTCTTTTTTCAAGCATGTTAACTATCCTCATTAAAAAAAAAAAAAAAAAACACCTTCTACAGAGACAGTGTTTCATTCTACACCCCTGTAGAAACATGGTGGTGCAACATGATGGACTCCATGAGAGAGGGCCTGCTGCATGTGTACATTTAAATGGCTCATTCTAATTAAATGGAAACACAACAATTCTTATTTAAGATAATTATACATAAAAAATATGCCTATGGGTATTATATAGATACAGTCAAAAGTTTGGATATTTAATCCAGTATCTTTGGAGAATTTGGTATTGCCAGTAGAATTTTAAAAAAGGTTCTGTGGTTTTTTTTAAGCAATAATTAGTTTACAACATACCTGAAAAAAATGAACTACTGTTCTGTAATGCATAGCTTCAGAGGTTTATGGAGTTATCATCAATACCAAACGACCTGTCAGCGTCCATCACTGCCTTCAGCTCTCATTGCCTGGCAGTCTGACAGCAGCAGGGTGTGAGTGGTGTCCTGAGGTGCAATGAAAAGCAGCTCTTAACCCCCACAGTCAGATCCCGTCCCTCTGTCCTGCTCAGTAAGCACTTAGCTCTGGACACCATGCTTCTCACAGCAGCTCCTCAGATGGGAGAGGAAAGAAACGGAGGGGTGCAGACATTATCTGGTGAGACACAAAATGTCTAAAACAACACAAAGCACTGGGGGGTTTCCCACAGAGTTTAGACTGGCCGGTGAGGAGGGAGGTGGCGAGGGCAGGGCAGAGTCCTTGGGACAAAGAGTAGAGGTCATCTGAGACTCAGCGCCTGGGGCAAGAATTCAAGATGAGCGTTTTTGATCTGAAAATGTAAACTAAATTCAGGTTGCTGTGTTTGTGTGTATCACCAGTTTTAGTATCAATATTATTTTACTGCCTCGATAACAAGAGGCATATGTTTCAGTTTTGAGAATAAAAGTCACAAAAATTAGTAAAACTTATATCTGTAATTTACTACTCATACTGATTGGATTTTTTCAGCTTAACTTAAATGAGCCCAGCCAATCATGAAACGATAACCAGCACCAGTTGCGATCATGTGGGCAGGTGTCTATTAGATCCTCTCTCTCAGCCAATGAGAGGGTGATACACATCCTCCATGACACAATGACCCAAACATCTCAAGAGCACAAATAGGCCATTTTGCACACTCAAAATGTGAGCCTTGCTTACAAACAAGGGTCAATATTTACCCCTCAGTGCACTCAGACCCCCGGGTGGAAGCTAAATTGCTGTTGCTGACCAAATTAAGAACAGCTGACCTGATGTGGGTGTTAAGTGGACGCAGAGATGTCACCAGAATGGTAATCTTTTAGCATACTAGTACACTGGCTTTTGTCTTGCCCGTCCCTATGGGAGGATAACAAGAGGCTATAAGCTTCTTATCATCACATTACAATTATGGAGGATGAATCAGGAGCTGTGGCCCTGTGGACCCTGCTCTCATACTGCTATCCTTGTTTTGTTTTCAGCTCCCTAGATAGAGAGTTTTTATTATGCATGCATGCAGCGCCTCATTGTGTATTGGAGTGTCACTGCAAAACCGAGCAGTTTTTCTTTTCTTTTTTTTTGCTGCAAAACAATTGAAAAACCTCCAATACTCCAAACTCCTGCAGCAGAAGTGATTTCTGAAGAGGCCATTGTTTCACAATGGAAAAGACATGCTAAAGTGTTGCTTGAGTGCACTTCACATATGAAGCTTTAGTGAAGCACCAGTGAGCAGCAGCATTCAGTAACATTTGATAAATGCAGCACCATCAGGTTCAGAGCTTGTCATGTGCTGGTTCCAGGTTTGAAGAGACCAGCATTGACTTGCTTAAAGTGTCAAATGCTGAGAGGGAATCCTCTGCCTGCACTAAATGTTAAGAGTCTGGGGATTCATTTGGGTCTGCATGCTTTGAAACTCTTTTTTTTCATGGTGGCTTCCTGAAGAGTTAAAGATCTGTCTAAAGAGTTTATCTTCAAGTTTATCTTTAAGTTATCTGCTAAATATGTGTAACTGAACTAAAGAGCATTGATACGTATGTTATATATTATCAGAGAGTGGTGTGAAGACAGCACATAAAGCTGCAAGAAAACATGATAAAGATGATTTGGGTTTATTAAGTTTAAGTTTTTGAGTTAATCACTAGCTCATTCAACTCACCAAAATATAATCTGACAGAAAAATGCTTTAAGTGTTGCCTTCATTATATTTTTGTGGGCTGAGTGTGTGGTTTGTTGTGCTTAGTCTCTTCTGATTATGTATTCAGCTTGCAGTTGCCACCACCTCCAGCCCTGAACTACATGCTGTGCATGAAGGTTTTCTCATGAGGGAGGCAAAGCTCATTTTCAGAAGATTGATTGATGAAGGTTTTCTCACCATCAAATCTATTTGTACAACTGTTTGCCGTAAAAGGTCCATTCCTTAATATAATTGTCTCTGACTGATATTTTGTCTTATTATACATTTTATCAGTTGAACTCGCCAGTTTGTATTTGCTAAGTGATATTTTCTAAAAAAGGACATTAAAAGCTCAAGCTAAACTGTTTGCAGCTTGTCTGATCAAGTGACTGAAAAGCCAACAACTTAGCCAGACCTATTTTCCTTTGGACAGACCAGTGCACAGACACTTCAGATTATTTGTTGGAATATTTCGGCTTTAAATTGATGGTATGAAGCCGAGATGCAGATGCAAAATGATAGACACATTTCAAAGACAAAGCCCAAGTTGTAACAAACTCAAAACTCTTTCAGCTTCTCTTTAATATCATCAGTGAGGATCAGACTTTACCTCACAAAGTATGTTGGTCTTGCTGGGCCTAAAAGTTGAGATGGTAATTGGGGCATCTGTATGGAGGGATGTCTCAATGTGAATTGCCACCTGCAGTGAAAGTGTATCTTTATTATCTTCTTCTTAAGCCTTCATGAGCATATGGCCAGTAGCTCCAGAAAAAACAAGACCTCCACTCCTCCTCCTCAACACTTGCAACAACATCTCCTTTGAAGATGCTACGACTCGTGATGTAGCACCAGAGTTACTCAGTTTTAATGGTCACACCTTCATCAGTCTGTGTAGCTCCAAACTAATAAATTTTACACTTTCAGTGTTTTTTGTGTCATGTTGATTCTAAACTCCCCCTGGAAGCTGAACTTCCACCAGTTTGTTTTTGAGAAAACTCAAAAACAACCAGCTAAATCAAAAAGGGATGAATTGGAGTGACGGGACAAAGAACATTGTTCATTCACCATTGATATCCAGTGCATAAACTATTCATTAGCCTTGATGTGAACCACCGCTGACTACTTCGACCCCCATCAAGTACCATAACAACCTCAAGAACAATACTACGCCGATCCACCCGCAGAGGCGGAGGCGGTGAAGGTTTCCGGTGAGTGTCAGAGGGACACAAGTGGGGAACCTGTCACTGTTGTCGCCTTGTTTGTGAGGGAAGGTCATCAATCACAGAGCACAGGCAAGGGGCAAGACCTACCCTGCCTCATGTTTACTACTCTCTGCTTTAAAATGTTTGGGAAAATACTGCAATAAAAAAGTGGGGTTTTGTTCAAGGAGGGGGAAAGGAGAGGGGATAAGAAACAATCAGACAAAAGACGGAAGGAATGGACCAACACTGGTAAACAACACAAATTGCCTTAAGAATGGCGTCTTCACTGTTGAGCCTCCTCCATCAAAAGGACTCCTGGTCCTCCATCAGGTACGGAAAGGAGCGACCTGTTAGCACTTCACAGCTCCTCTTATCTGAAGAGAACAGCCTGGATTTAGGAGTTCTCAAAAAGCCTTTAAGACCAGGACCTTTGGGAGCGGCCAACAATAAGCCTTCTTTAGCACGGTGAAAGTGACAGCATGGTCCTCCCCCCTCTCAGCCATTAAACCTCTTCCTGGATAAACAAGGGGAAGGCCCTTTATGAAGATGGAGAGGGTCACAAAGAGAGGACCCATTGAGCCACTGAGGGGCCCGTCTTTGTTTTTGTGTTTCAGAGGGTCTTCTCAAAAGATGCTCTGATAGAAGGGGGAGCTCTAGTTTTGTCTTTAAGTCCTTGTTACTGCCAGTTTTCCCTCAGCTGTGCCAAAACAGAGATGTAAACTTAATTGACTGTATCATTTGCTCAATGTAAGAAGTTTTAATAAGTTTGAGAGTGAGCGAGATGATTTGATTTGTTGACCCACTGACTTTTATCTTGAATGGCAGAGTTAAAAACATTGTTTAGTCTTAGCTCTTAAAAAAATTGACGCATAAAAAAAACATAAAATCAAGATTGCAAGATCTGTGCACCTGTTTTTTAACTCTTCAGAAATAAGCACAAAGTGGTCACTGCTGTATTTATTTCTGTTATGACCTAATCCCTCAAATTCCATGAATATTAAATCAGGAGCAAGCCAGTGGTCATGGATTGTGTGAGGGTGTTTGCCTCTGGAGGTGCCACTGTTTGATGCTGTCAAAGGGAGGCCCTGTCTTCTGGTGATGGGCTGCCAGGTCTGTTGATGGGTTGCCAGATTCAGGGGCAACCTGCTGTTGGAGCTGCGTTTGTCTTCTGAGTGTGAATGAGGGGCACCTGTGACCTCTGGCCACGCTCTGCTTGCGTCCTGCTGTGTGAGCACCACGCTCAGGACACACGCTGGGCCCGTCAGCCCTTCAACCATCCACTAAATGGACAACGATTGGACCGGCTCTGCAGGGCTACCGCTGATAAGCTATTGCACAAGCACACATATATCATCAGATCCTTTCAAATCAAACTCACGGTCTGCTTTGTGAAACAGGTTATCATACTGTATACGACACCAGTATTTTATTTAGTCTGGTCCTCATGTAGTCCTGTCACTAAGTTCATTATTACCCACTCTATTATAGCATGATTTCCCATCCCATTAGCCCGGCTTACATATCAACAAACTCTCTCCCACCTGCCTCCCTGCACCGACACAACAACTTTTGGGCTCAACACACCTCTCAGGTTCCTTACCTCATTAGAGAGGTTTTGGTTTCCAGCCAGAAGGCAGTTTCCTGTGTAACTGCAGAAGTGATGATCAAATTCAAACGAGGCACATCTGATGGAGGCTATATTTACAAAGGATGTTAATTTGAAAAAAACTTTTCACATGTCAGTAGTGAGGTAAAAGTGTAACCCACAACTTTGTCTGTGACACGACAACCTGGCGTGACAATCTGGGAGGATTTGGGCCGATGAGAAATGACAAAGACACCACTGAAGCAAGTGTTGTAGTAAAGATCGTAGAAACATTTTATTAATCTCTAAAAATACAGTGCTTTTCAAGAGCTTTTCGAGGATTTCCTTGACCTCCTGAGGCAAATCAATTGCAACAATATCAAAAACAGAGAAAATCACAGCAAGCTATGAGGCCAAGAATATCTTCTAATGTCCGTATAAAAAACACATTTGTGTGTAAACATCCCTCTCAAGTGGGTTTTGAAAATATTTACAAAATGTATAAAAATATTTTTCATTGTGGAAAAGTCCTTGAGCTGATCTCCTACCACGGCCTCCACACAGAGTCCGAGGAGAGCGGAGGTGCAACAGGTGACATGTGATGGCTGTTTTGTGCACTCAGAGGCATGAGAGCCGCACTGGGAACGATAAAAGCAAACTGTCCATCCGGCGTTGGCACAACCTGGAAGCCGCCGTACAGCTTCATGGTGTCTGGTGAGACGTGCATCGCTGAGCCACTTTTGCAGGGTATCTGTGGAGCCGAAACAGCTGGGATCTGAGTGCTGGTCTGTCCGAGTGCCAGTGCACCTGGGCGAGGTGTGTAGAAGTTCACGGCGTTGATTTGGCTCACGCAGGCCGCCAGGTGACTGAGGAGACGAGTCCTCACCTCTGTGTTTACGCCTTCACACGTGGAAAGGAAACGAGTGACTTCTCCAACACATTCACTGAACCCGGCTCTGTATTTACCCAGGACGGAAGGGTCTGTGTTCACTGCAGCTGGAGAGGAAAACAAAAATATTTATAAAATATATATAAGATAGACAGACAGACAGACAGACAGACAGATAGATAGATAGATAGATAGATAGATAGATAGATAGATAGATAGATAGATAGATAGATAGATA
>JAPZDY010000004.1:7327944-7341320 GCA_029783645.1 Ctenochaetus hawaiiensis | reverse complement strand
TATAGTTCTAAGATTTTCTATTAAAATGAAGTCAATAATGACATTTTTTGTGTTCTCTTTTTATTTGGAAAAGTATCGAAAAGTATCAAAAAGTATCAAAATACATGGTGGTACCGGTATCGATACCAAAATGTTGGTATCGTGACAACACTATAAGAGATGCATTTGGACCATCAGAGGGAGCTGGATGGTCAGCTAATGCTTGGTTGCAAGAAAAATGAGGACCGATGGATGCTTTATTAGTTCAGATTCTGGCAGCAGTTCTCCTGTCATTATGCGCAATGTTTTGTTTTTGTATGCTGTTTTTGACCTTTGCAAAGATACAAGATATGATACAACACTGTCAATAGGAGAGAAACAACCCCTTCACAGGTAACAAATCAGACTAAATCGCAACACCTGCCTCATGACATGAAAAGACATGGCGCTCAAAGCTGCTGCTGCATAGGAAAACAGGCTTCCCCTCGTCACATTAGCTGGGATGAGAACTGAAGCTTCATTTTCATTTGCTAGCAGTTTCCTTTTTAATCTTTTGAAAAATCTGGTATCACATACCTCTTTTCATACCTTGAAATATCTCCTTAGTACAACTGCTTCACTGTGGTGTCACTGAATGTTGCGTCTTAAAAGATGCATCAACACACCCTCAACTTCCTGCCAACTTTATTGACAGTTTTATCAACATGTAGTTGTGCAATGTGTTATAGTGAACATACTGATGTTGTGTTCAGTAAGGATACAGAGAATGGCAGGCTGCATGTGCATGAGAACCTTTACACCATTCACACACTTTATATGCTCAGTGAGAGTTACACCTACAGGGATGTGTCACTTCCAGTCTATCTGATCTAACAGCAATTATGCTTACAGGCCTACTTATGAAACGACTCTACAAAACTGTGTATTTTTTAGACCTCATGCACGGGAAAGATATGATTTTGACACACTTTCAAAGCAAAGGTACATGGTACAAAACGTTAAGCACAAATTGTTGACAGCACAAATACAAACCACATCAACTTATACAAATCTGGAAGTGTGAGGGGCTTCTATGGCCTGATGAGAGAAAAAAAAATGGAAGTTCTTTTTTTTTAACATATTAAAAGCAACATTACACATCATATCACCATAACCATCATCTTCAACATGAGGGCTGGTGTGGCAGCATCATGCTGTGAGGATGCTTCACTGCAGCAGGTCCTGGAAGGCCTGACAAGGTGAGACAACCAAAACATTGCAGCAAAAGCTGAGAGAAATCCTGTAAGAGACTCTGCTGCAGTCTGCAAGTGCACCAGGACTTGAAATAAGGTTTATTTTTCAGACCAAACAAAGACACCAAACATACATCTTACAGCTTCAGGGGCCCGCTTCAAAACAGCTAGGCCAAACTTAAAGTGTTACAGCAGCCAAAGGAGAGTCTATGTGTGAATCCAATACAGGATTTGTGTGAGGAATTCAATGTTCTCTTCAAGCAGGATCCCTCTTTTAACTCAGAAGATCTTTCTACATAAACTTTACACAGAATTAGATTTGCAAACATGTCCACTTTCACTCAACACAATGGTAACTGATGCAAAAGGTGCATTTGCTCATATTATGCCATTAATGGTTTATTATACTTTAATAACATCTGTTAATGTTACACGTTTGCACACTGCTCACTGTTGTCTTCATTTACTGGAAATCCAAACCTCATTGAAAGCTGTAAAACAATATAAATGTCTCTCCTCATACTGCCATTTCTGGGTGTCCAAAAGATAAGAACCAATACACCTCCAAGCAGTTTGATACTCCTGCTTTCAATTCCTTACTAGCAAGATACCACCTCCTCCTCCACCACTGGAGGTCCACGAAAGCTCCCTCCACCACCCAGTGGCTCAGGGATGCCATGTCCTTTCTACAGCCAGAGTATGTGTTTCACACCTTCAGTAAGGTGAAACACTTTTAAAGTCAGAAAATGTGGCTTGTATTTCCTCCGATTTACTGAGATGCACAGCTCTTAGATGATACACCATTTCTGTTTTAACGTAATTCTCATGTGAAACTCATGTTGTTTTCTCCTCTGTGAGAATATTTCTCTTACCTGTCATATTTCTTAATAAAAATGTTTAACAACCAAAAAAGTTGTAAACAATAAAACAAAGTCCAAGTATGTGAATACTTACAATTGACACTAGGCCAGTGTGTGTGTGTGTGTGTGTGGTGTTATGAGCTCAGCTGCTGTGTGCATACCATACAGAGAAGACTTACAAATTATACGTACATAAAGCGTATTCTATTGAGACATTTGTGCTGTGATAGACTTTTATAATGAAATAAATATTTTTATTAAGACTTTTAATTCATAGTTTGTTGTTTTCAAGATCTTGGTTTGATGAATGTAGAGTTTATGATCATTCATGGTGTATTTTTCTAAATTTTGTCCCGAAGAGAAACCAATTTTTCTGTTGTGAGTCTTGAGTTAAATGCCCAGTTAGATTCCTCCCATTGGTGGGGAACAGATTTCCACACGGCTGCAACCACAGAGACCGTGAAACTGTTCATTTGCATCATATAATCGTTTCCAAAGTTGCTGTGATGAACTGAACGAGCACATAATCGTGCGTCTCAACGACTTACCGACGCCCGGTCTCTTCTCTCAGGACATCACGCGGTGCATGTTCAGGTGAGTGGATTGTTGCGATCGTTGCATTCAAAAGTTTCGGACGTCCCCTGCAGCCTCGTTAACACCGAGGATCTCCGGCAACGTGTGTGTGAAGGCGCGCGCAAACACAAGAGAGACCCACGCTGCGCTCTGACTGGACCGTCCCAAACCGGTCCACTCAGAAGGAAGTGGGAAAACAGGATGTGAGGTCATTACGGGACATTGTGTTTGGGGGGGAAAAAAGCTACAACAAATCAGAGAAGTATGGCGACATGTGCAGCGAGCATCCTGTCTGATTCTCCTTTTTTATGAACTCTGTTCAGGCAGTGATCGACTTTTAATGACGAGCGCGCCCTCGGTGGCACAATGTGGCGTCTTTAAGTGTGTCACTGGTGTTTTTTCAGGTCAGTGGGAGAGAAGAAATGAGACTGCGCCTTGGCCGAGATTTCAGCAAGTCCTTGGATAACCTTTTGGGTCTTTATCACAAATGTTACAACAAACATCAGCAACACAGCAGGTTTTATTTTAAAATAAATTTATCTTCTTGTCTTCACAATAGAAAATTACACACTGATGAAATCTGAATCGAGTTTTTCCCGTAAGAAAACAGTTTGAAAACAAGTTAAGGTTCTTTAATATAATTTCATAATGAAATTAATGGCTTAAAATAAGAAAATATAACTGCAAATACAAGATGTAACATGTGCAACAGTCAGGTAGGACTAACAATGTAGTACAAAGTCTTGCACACTGAGTTCATTAAACCAAAGTTGAAGGTCTGGAGCTCATAGTCAGCCTTTGTTTCCCACTTCTTTAACAGCATTCTGTGACTTGCCGGCTCCACGTCCTCTACCTGAAAGAATGATCGAAAATATTATTTTGACTTTAAATAAATGAATAAATAAAAATCAAACCAGTCAGAAACCAAAGTAAGTGCCAGTTAAACTTAAGTGTTACCTCCTCTGATGCCTCTTCCTCCCCTGCCAGTCCTCAGACCTGCAGCAGGCCTAACAGCACCTCCTGCCCAGCCTCCTCTGGCACCTGGGGGGCCCTTAACAGTCTTGGACTTTGCGTAAGACACAGTCACTTTACTGCCATCTATCTCACAGTCCTCCATTGCTTCTTTCACAGCTTTGCAGGTTGCATCACTCCCAAACTCCACAAAACCAAACCTGAGAATAATTAAATGTACAAGTCAGAGAGTTTGGATAGCTTTATAGTCCAATCAGAAAAAGCACAGATTTCACAGTAAGGGACATCTTTTTCCAGTTATTTTTACTGACAGTGAGCACTTTGCAAACTGCTTATGCACCTTTAGATGCACAGAGTGCCTTGCGTTTTTGCTAGAGTGATACGCTTTTTTCCCCATTGTTCAGTCAGATGTAAATGATTTGAGATTAACTATACCTGATTGTAACATGACCCTGAAATAAGTTTTGAAGTGACCGTCATTCAAGCTGAGCTCCTGGACCAGCTGATGTTAATGTTACTCTTCATGATTTCATCATTATGTACCACATGAATGTGAGTTTTCCTGCGTCCTGCGGATTGTTTAAGAGCAGCCTCTCTAACAGAGCCAGAGCAAATGACGCCAGTCCACTTATATTTTGGAGTAAAATTTAAAGATCAGTTAACTCCACAGGAAAAATAACAGCTAAGCTAAGGACAAGTGAGTCAGTCGTTGCCTAGAAGTTAAACTTTCCACCACGGCTCTACTTTAAAATTTGCTGCACAGCTCTTTTTTTTTTAAATTGAGTCTAAATCAACGACAATAAAAAAAGCAATGCAGAGTGTCTCGCCTTGTTCAACCTACAAAAAATGCTCTGTCTGATCAAGGCCTTATTCTGCCCACCTTTTTGAGACTCCTGTCTCTTTGACCACAGGGACTCTTGCACTGAGCGCCCCTTCAAAAGCTCTTTTCAGAGTCTCTGCAGTCGTCTTTTCAGCGAGGCCTGTCACAATCAGTGTTTTTGACAGGACTAAAGAGAAGAAAAAAAACACCTGTTATATCACCGTTTTCATGACACATCACCACTCAAAGTTATCTTAGAAACACTTACAACTGATGAGTAGAAATCCAATTTAGACAACATTTAAACAAACCAAAAACCTACATGAATAACGTTAACAACAATCCCACATACCTTTTGGCTTCTCTGGCTTTTCTCGCACTTCGTAGAATTGTGCTCTAACCTCTCTTTTGTGGATCTTTAGGTTTTGGGATGACTTCAAGGCCTTTTCAGCGTCTGCCACAGTTGCAAACTCGGCAAACGCAAACCTGCAGAGCATTGCAAATGTGTCTTGAGAATGTCCAAATACTTTCTTCAGTGAAAAAAAAACAAACAAACAGACTAGTGTTCATGCACTTACCCTCTTGATTTGCCTCTGCTCTGAGGAACGGTGATTTTAACAGCCTTCGGAAAGACATTCTTGAGGTTTTTTTCTCTCACATGACAGGACAAATTGCTCACATATAAGGTGTTGTTTGGAGGAGGCGCAGCTGTGAGAGAGAGGAAACATCTTTCCTTAATAACATTACAATCAGTGAGTTTGGACTTAATTACTGATCCAGAAAAGAAAAAAACAATTTAATTGTCAACAGTGTCACATTAGGACAGAAACTATGAACAGCAAATTTCTAAATGCTCTGTGATTTACCTTTTGTGGTGTTGTTGGTGTTGTTGTCATCAGCACTGGTTACTTTGGGTGTATTTGCTGCTCGTATACTGTCCACAATCAAAATCCGGTCTTGGATCTTGACTACTTGATTTTTCTGCCTCACCTTCATAGCGATGGCTTTATTTTTAAACTCCACAAAGGCAATACTGGTAAAAACAGATTTCCAATATTTAGAACATCTTTCACATTAAAAGAATTTGAGGTGCGATCAATTAACTTCCAAACAAACAGAGCGATGCACAGTTTAATATGCATGTAGCAGGTAAGAGCTACAGCCAGTTGAGTATTTCAAAATTACATTACTTGATCAACACCTGAGTTCTTGTGACCCATTAGAGATCTGCATTTGTGGTTTTACAATGGACCTTAAAGGTGTCGGGGGGTCTCTTGGTCATCTTGAAAATTTTCAATCAAACCTCATTTTTTTATTTTTTAAGGAAACAGAACTATTGCACTCCTGAGTAAAACCAACTGTACATGTTTTGCATATCTGGAAAAATGTTAAACTTTATATGAGTTTTTTTTAAAGCTCTCACCCATTGTTTGGGCTTTCAGCTGAACCAGGAAACCTGACATCGACGGCCTTGCAGAAGATTTTCAGAATGTCTTCTTTTGTTGCGTTGTATGGAACGTTCTTCAGAAACAGACATCTGGCATCTTTGGCAGCTAAAAACAGGATGATTTTTCAGTATAAGTTTAAACAATATTAATTGCCTTGGACTTTGTAAAGTTTCTCTTACTACATTACATTATAAATCCAATATAAAAATCCTATTTAGTTGAGTTACCTTTTCTGTTCTCTGCTGGAGCTTTCACCTTCACCTTCACCTTGTCTGCACTTTTGATCTTTGCTTTTTCGATCCTCATGGGCTTATCAAGTACTTCCTCTCCATTTAACTTCAAGGCTTTGGTCAAGTCCATCTCTGAGGCCAAATCTACATATGCATGTTTTCTACAACAGCAAGACATTTCTTTAGAGCTAATTTACTAATTCAAATAGCAGCAATATTAATTTTCAGTGGAACAAGCAATGAATGTAAAATGCTGGAGGGTTTTCCTGCCCAGAGCGACCCGTAAATACAAGCTGAACAGTGTACTCACTTGGTTCGGTCCAATCTGATGTCTTGGACCAAGAGACTGTGTTTCATGAAGTAGTTTGCCAAAGAATCTTTGACTTCTTCAAATTTTTTAGAGTTGTTTAGGTTTCCAACAAAAAGACAATAACCTAGAAGAAAATGAGACATTGACACATGTGAACATCAGGCACATTACAGAGCAAAGTATTTAGCCGTCAGTCTTATTTTGACCTCGTACCATCATTGATGAGCTTAGTTTTCTTCAACGGGGACGTCTCATCAGCAGATTGAGCCTTCCGTTTCCCATTTACTGCAAAAGGAACAAAGTCAGAACTAGGCTGGTTGCTTCAGTGTCACAGAGCGAAGACTCATGCACATTACAAGCCATTTGGAAGCAAACGTGATGAAAAAAATTGAGAATTTTATGTGAGTAAGACAGTGAAAAAAAGTAAAAAGAGAAAGAAAGAAACAAACAACTGTTTTACTATTGACTACTCCTTATTAACTATTTTGACAATATATACCTGCTGTCTTTTTAACAGCCATCTGTTCGCCTGCATTGGTTTCATTTTTAATGTCACTGTTCTCTTCTTCCTTGTACTTCATAAATTTTGTTACAGTTACAGTGTGTGTGCTTTTGTTTGCTCTGGTGTCACCATCAGTCTGTGGCCTAAAGGAGAAGCTCTGTTATAGGCACATCTCAGAATTTCACCTGTGTGTAACATTTATGTGGTGTCACTTTCGTAGTACCTTCAGATTTCTGGATCTCTTGCTTCATTTTTGTCTCTGTGCTCTCACTGGGAGCAGCTTCTGTCGAACCGACTACAGCAGCTGAAGAGACGATTTCCTCTGTCAAAATAGTGATGATTTAATTTAAAGAAAGACTGTAAAACTTTTTTTGCATTCTCAATTCAAGCTTAAAGAAGGGGAGTTTTTCACACTAATGATTTTGGTGAAGTATGAATGACATGAAAACTGATTGATGGGCGGAAACTTTTGGTTTAAACATCCATATTTAATTAAGGACCCACATAACACCTGCTCTGTGAAACACATCATTTGATAAGCAAAAACTGAGGGGGAAATTATTCATAACATGATTCACAGACGTGTAAATATTTGGCCTGCAACATATACAATAATCCTACTACTTACTAAACCTCCAGTAGCATTTTAAAGATTTAATGCATAATTTAGAACATCTTTTGTGATTCAACAGTGATAGGATTGCCATAAACATCCTTACCACTATCCATGGTCTGACCACTCGCGTTGGTTGTCTTGTCCACATCATCTGCATCCACCTCTCCTCCTTCATTCGTTTTGTCCCACAATACAGTTACTGTGGACTGGTTTCCTTTAACTTCAATGTCCATCTGGGAATCTGAAAAAACAGCTTTGTTAGTGGAATAGTTCAGAATTTCAGTCAGAAACCATGTGTGATGCATTTTTAGTACCTTGTGCATCTTGGTTCTCCTCCTGTGTCATCTCTGTGCTCTTAATGAGAGGATCCTCCTCTTTTGCAGCTGTTTGTTTAATAGAAGAGACGGTCTCGGTTTGTTCATCTGAAACAAGAAGTTATTGAATTATACTGTGTTACACAATCATTAAATCAAAATGGTCATGTAATTTTAAATTTTCAGAAATCACAGAGAAATGACTTGCCAGTATTACCTATGTCCTCTTGCTCTATAACTTCACTGGTGACAGCTTTGCTTTGACGTTTTCTACGTCTTGTAGCCTAAAAAAAACATAAATTCACAAAATTTTGACCTTGACTGGCTAGGTGTTGTCCTGAGCATGGCCTCAGTCAAATTTATTTACACTGTTTATTCATTTGTCAGTTATCAATAACAGTATATAAATATCATTACAAGACATTGTCGCATAAAGTCATAGAACATGTCCATAGCCATTTTCCAAAGTCTTCAACTGTGTTGTCTGACAGACAGTTTTAACACCGTGAAATGTATTCAGCTTATATGAAGCAGCAAAAAGCAGTAAATTCAGAAATTCAGGGGGCTTTAACTATTGAAAGTTGAGTTGTTGCATTCCTCCCTTGATAAATAACTGAAACTTAAAATGAAAATTGGAATTAATTTCAATGACGTCTGTCAATCAATAACATAGATGAGACTACCACCGGTTCAGTGACTGTAATAACATAGTTAATTACCAAAAATTAATACAAAACACAACCACGGGTGGTGGAGCTGTGACTTAACCATTTAAAACAGTACTTGTAGTTACATGTCTATATGTGGTTATCACAAAATGTTAGCTGACTGCTAGTTAGTTTGCTGCTAGCCTTCATGCTGACCAGACAACAGTTAGCATAAAACAAACTATGTAATGCACGTTAAAGTCGTTTAAGTAGAAATGTAAGTAAATGTAACCTCTTTCTTAAGCCTGACTTTACCATATTTTTGCTGTAACAGCTCACAATCACAGGCTAGTGTAGATAGTCCTAGCCGGTAAACACACGTGTTTTGAGGAAAACATCCAAATGGGACAGTTAATTACGCACTGAGCATGCGTATAACGTGCTACGCCTACGGGTGCCTACAGGGTTTTTTAGTTTTGTGCGATTCAGAAGGAGTAACTTTAGAAGTATCCCGATTATGGACAAGTAAGAGCATGGATTTCATTGCAATAAGTAAACAGTAAGTAACGTTAAATACTGCGATATTCTGAATACTTTTGGGAGACAAAAAGCAGGTTTCGACACGCATTTGTGAGGTTTATCTAAGTAACTACTCGTACAATTCCTTAATGCTAGCTAAGTAGCAAACTAGCGACTGATTTAGTGAACGTTAGTAACGTTACCGTTACATCAGCTATGTAAGGTGGGCTACGTTTGTTATTTAAGATCTTCATCAAACTCTAGAGTACAGAAATAGACTGAAAATAGTTGTGTATCTTTTCGACTGAAAGTCGTTATGTTTTTAACATCTAGTATCACGTTACTTAAGTTCGGCGCGAGGACAAGTCTGTAGCAATGTGTTGACTCGAAGAGGTTAAACCGGGACGGGATTTCGAAAAAAAAAACGGTACGAAGGTCGAGTTACAGCCTCACACCACCGCTCACCCGATACAGATAAGCTATTATCGGTTCGCTCACAACATCCATACAGGCTATAAACAAGACCAATATGAGCCGACCGAAGAGGATGTGGAACTGATTTGAAGAATAGTAGGACAAACTTTTCCACAATGGGAAGTCAGAGGAACGGATTCAAGAAGGACAGCTTTATTTTGTCGGTGGACATCGGGACAACAACAATCAGATGTCACGTCTATGACAAGGAGGCAAAAATCCTAGGATCATGCGCCACCAAGGTATTATTTTCCTTAAAAAGTTTTATTTATCTCAAGTACACCATCCTCTTGCAACATATACACACATGTAATAGTTAATCTATTACATTGAAAAGGCTGATCTTTATGCTCATTATTCTAAAATTGCTTTATCCAGGTCGTTCTCTTATATCCAGAGGTAGGGCATGTGGAGATGGACCCAAATGAACTCTGGACAGGGTTTATCACTGTGGTCAGGGGAGCTGTGCAAGGTACAGAGAGACCATTTGCTGCTTTTGTACCAAAGGGTTAAGCAGGGTGTTATTTGCTATGTGACTCGTCATACATGTTAATACATGTAAAATGAATCACAACAACTCTGCTTACATGCTGTTCATTTCAAGCTTGAGATTAACTCTTAAGTGCCACTTTATTGTCTCCATGACTTTGTAAAGAGGGGCTTTAAGTCCAGAAAAGAACATTGACTTACATGAGAGGTTTGTCTTTAAAAAAGCATACAAATACATTTACATGTGAGTCCCAATTCAAAATCTCTTTCTCATCATGTTTATTTCATGGTGTGTTTCTTTAGATGCAGGTGTACAAATGCGTCAGATAGCGGCACTTGGCATCTCCACTCAACGAGGCACCTTCACAACATGGGACCGGTAAGACTAATATTTCTTTGATTTGAAAAAGTTCATATGACCTGTAGGTAAACCTAAAGAGAACCATATTAGCACACCTGGTAAACTTATGTTCGTATAGTTCCTCTCCATCTCAGGTTCAGGTTTCCTTTCCTGTCTCTCACTTTAACAGGAAAACTGGGGTTCCTTTCCACAACTTCATCAGCTGGCAGGATCAGAGGGCTGTAGACCTGGTGAATTCCTGGAACAGATCCTGCACGATGAAAGTATGTTTTTCACCACTGTGTAGCTCTCTTTGGTGTACTTTTGCTTACTTTGGCTGATAAGGGTAGAGCAATGATTTAGTTTAACATTGAGCAGCTTCAGGATCAGTTTTGAATATCATGTCCCTTCATGAAGTATGACTTTGTTTGTTTTTACATCAACATCAGGCAATCCATGGTACGCTGAAGGTGCTCTACTTCCTGAGCAGGCAGAAGCGGTTGCTTGCAGCAAGTCTTATTGTCTTCTCCACTCAACATGTCACTTTTCGCCTCGTATGGGCCCTAACACACTACAAACAGGTGTGTGTGTGTGTGACATTTAAGTCAGTCAACTTCCTAGAGCAGCTATGATGCACATAACCACTGGTATGATTTGCAGTAGTTGGTAATGCTTGAAATTATGAACAGACATTTCCAAGACTGTATCTGTTGCGCATAAACTGGCACTCCCCACTAATGTGCATGTGGCAAGTTCAAGCAACAACTAATGCAGAAGCAGCCTGAGGTAACCCCTGCCAACAGGCCTGTGATGACCCAAACTTCATGTTAATGATTATCAGCAGTGATGACAGTTGTGTCCACAGCTAAGACACAGAGACAAAACAGCAACCTTTGCGGTGGAAGAGCCCACATTCTCCCAGACTGAAGAATGCGAATCAGATTCAACATTTGTGTTTTTTTTCCCTGATGTTTGCAGTATAATACATCTAAAAGATGTCCCCCAAGATTAAACTTTGAAAATTAAATACTTCTGTGACGTTCTCATGAAATAAGAGGAGTATTCTGCATGAACCACCTGCATCTCCCCTATTCACTGGGTTTGGCTCCCAGTGATGACAAAAATGCTTGTAACTCAGGTGCTGATGAGGATCAAGCAATGAAACTTGAAATACTCACTCATGCTTGCACTTGCTTAACGCACATTACTGTACAGCACTACACTGGTGCACAACAGGAACAGTCTCAGTAATAGTCAGTTGTACTACATAATTTATGACTTCTCACCTACTATGAAAAGTTTTTCAGGTTTCTTGTAAGACGCTCTGAAATGAATAACTGCCAAGTGCTGAAAAGGGCTGTTATATGAATAACCCTGGTACAATGTCCAGCTTACAACTGTAACCCTCCCAAACTGCTGGTGCTAAATGGTTTATTATAATAACAATTAACAATCAGCATTACAAAAAAACTAGGAGGGACTGTGTTATCAGCACAGCCCTTGCTTCACTTCTCAGCCTTATCTGTTTCTTTTTCTTCCAGGTTCGTCAAGCTGTAGCTGAGGGAAACTGCTGCTTTGGAACAATAGACACCTGGCTCCTGTTCAAACTCACAAAAGGTGGGTTTGACATGTGAAGCTCACGTGAATAGCCTCTCCCTGTGAGCACAATTTATTTTAAGCAGTACAGTAAAATATATTTTGTCCACTGGTTTGCTTTTTATAGAGCGTCATACAGCATTTTAAACCCAGACAGAATTTTCTTTGTTACTAGTCATATTGCATCACTGATTGGCTGCAATGCCTCAGAAATGTGTTTGACCTGTTGGTAAAAATAAGCAGCAGCTCATGAAGTTTTTTTTTAAAGCCTGCTTGAAGTGTTTTTTTTTTAGGCATTAATTTCCGCCTCTTACTCTGTCTAAGGCCACATCCATGCCACAGATTACTCTAATGCCAGTTCAACAGGAATTTTCGACTCCTACCAGGTCTGGTGAATGGTATTCACTGTCTGCTTTTGGTGCAAATGTTTTTTTGTTTTGTTTTGTGTTTTTCATATAATTATCATGTGACTTTTTCACAGATGTGTTGGAGTGGGTTTCTCTGCTCTCTTGTTTCTCTGCCTATGTCTATTTTACCCAAAGTAGAAAATACCGGGTAAGTCCACAATTTCCTTCAAATTTCAACTTACGCTCTGGCTACACTGAACATGCAACATATTCAGACTGTTCATGGAGTGACTGCTGCAATGGTAAACTTCTTCTATGATTAATGAAACTGGCTTCACCAGGCATAAGAGCAGCACATAAGCCATGTATCTGCACTACAGCGTGCACTTTGCAAACATAAAACTAGCCCCGACTTGTATTCATACCTTAAGGCGGCGTATGCATGGCCCTTTTGCACGGAGATGGGTAAAAAGGCTGTTTTTTACTACCAGTAAACAGAAAATGATTCCAGCATAACAGTTTGGTTTGAACAGTCTTGATCACTCTGTAGGCATTTATTATGCCAGTACCAGCTGGCGGTCACTTAGTATCTTTATCACTCAGCCTACTGATGTCTGTAGATGTTTACTTAACAGTATTACAAAAAGTTTTTAAAGCACTGTGCTGAAAATCTAAGGATAAAAAAAACCCACACAGCCCAAAACAAAAACACAGTCTTGTTTGCCTGACTCACAACCCTAAGCCAAGCGTGCGTTGCAGATTTAGTCAGTAAAATGATACATTCTGCAACACATTTGCTTTGTGAACAGTCCACATATGTTGTGTTCAGTGTATCCAAAGTGTAACATTTGAGTCTTATGCAATAAATGTCTTTTAATACAAAAGCATCCATTTTATCGCATTTGCCACGAGGCATGTGGCATATTTTTACTTCTTCGTGCCTTTAAAATTTAAAATATTCTTCTGCTGAACTGTTCGAAACTCTACATGCACCTTATGAAAAGGGTGTTCAAAATATACCGGTATATAGCTTTTTATTAAGGAGTCACAAGCAATAACCACTGCTGGTGAGTCAAAAACTCAGCCACATTATAGAAAAAATATCAGG
>JAPZDY010000004.1:7302493-7313214 GCA_029783645.1 Ctenochaetus hawaiiensis | reverse complement strand
CTCGAGTGAATCTCTCTGTCTCCTGCCTTCGTATACCCACATTGGTGGTGATTTTTTGTTGAACATTAGTTTCTAGCGAGTTTATTCTCCTGGACAATTTCAGTTCTTATAGTAGAGTTTTTTCCCGTCGTGGTGATTTTGTGTTGTGCTTTTGTTACTTCCCCGGCAAGGTTTTTTGTTATTTTTGTGTACAAATAAATTTTCTTTCTCAAACGATTCTGCGCTTGGGTCCTGGCTCCTTTGTGTCTGTAACACACAGCATTTTACTGGTGTAGCTGCTCCAGGTGAAGCTAGCTCAACCAATTTATTTAAAGATACATAATGTAGCCCAGTTGTTCGCTTTGCATTCATGTTTTTGGACTTGCATTGCATTATTTCTTTTTGTGGAATGTATAGTCTTACCTCTTTGGACTCAAACTGTGTAAATTTAAATGAAGCCATCTGCAACATTAAGAGGGGATGTCACTCTTTAGTTCTACTGCTAACAATTAATTTAGGCATATAAACATGAAGTATATATAACATTACAAAATGTGGCTTGGGCCACAACAAGACACCGCTTTTTGTCATAAAACAAAAAGATGAATAACTACTGGTTTATTCTTAAAAATGCACTGTATGTGTATAGTGTGTGTTTTAAGTATGAAACCTTTATTTAAATTATGAATTTGTAAAGTTAACTGTTTTAAGCTGTCAGAGTTATGCAGTTGAGTAAAGAGCACTTTTTCCTAAAATATAGTGCGGTAGAAGTGTAAGTACCTTGAAGTTCTGTTAGTATTTGAGTAATTATATTTAGTTACTGCCCACCTTTATGGTACACTAGGATGTGAATTCAAAATTGTTGGTGAGAGACAGACCAGACAGATAAAGTGAGAATTTAATTTAATCTTTAATTTATTCAAATAATTCAAGCTTCAATGAGGTTTCTATCAGCAACCATTCAGTCACAATCTCACTATCACAGCAGTACAAATCTGCAACCACATGGGGGAGACAGAAACAATGCTGGGGGAGAGCTGAGCGTGAGAGAAGCTTGAACATTGTGCAGTCAGAAGGATCAGGCAGTTGCAGAGAAACTCAATGTTAATGAAGGAATTGTAGTCTCCATTTCTACATCTTGTGTTTTTTTCTGATTAAAAAAAATATTTTGACAAATCCGTATAATTAAACATGTCACTGGTTTCCCAATGTCATGTGGCAACCAGCCACTGAGAAATAAACTTATTGATCAAATGCTGAAATTATTTTTTAACCCCTGTCACCTCCATCACTAAGGTGGCATCCAAAAAAATATCTTTATGCTAAATCCTTTTACAAAAGTGGAAATAAGACCTCGCAGCTCAACCCTCTAGTTCATTTCTATGTAGTTTATGACAACATTATTAAACAATCAGCATTTTTTACAATTTGGTTCCCCTACAGTTTCAAATCATTGAAATAATCTAAATAGAATTTTACCTTGAATGATTTCACACTCTACGCACAGCTCTACCATGTTGTCTATTATATTGTTGGAGGTGCAAAAAAACACAACAGGAGGTCCTTTTTGAAACAGAATGACCCTGAACCAAAAGAACCAAACACTCTAGACACCAGCTAGCATGTTGGTAGGTTTTTTCTTTTAGTGCCACCTGGGCTGTTTGTGGTGTTTTCAAGGTTTCAATTTGCTTTTTAGTTAGTTGGCCGGCTAGTTTTAGACCAAAACTCCATCTTGCATCTTTGAATGAAAGAGACCACGTTGTTTTGAGAAACACAGTTCAGACTTTGTTTTACATGTAGCATCTTTAGCAAATAATCCAACTAATTTTTGTAATTCATTTATAGTCCTGTGATAAAGGAGTGAGGTTTCATATTGCTAGGCGTCACTTAAAGAAATAGTTCATCACTGGCACAGGTTACCATGGCGACATGTATGTAACCTTAAATAAGGTGCTCAAAAAGTAAAGTGATAGACTCCGAGCTGTGTAAAAAAAAGATACTTTCACTTTAGATTCATACAAAAGTATGCTGAGTGATAGTACACACATTTTGGCATGTGGTACATAGTATGCAATTTTGGATGCTGTGCCTGTCTTACAACCTTTCATTTCACGAAGCTCTGGCCAGTGGCTTAAAGCCGTGATTTAATCTTGTCAATCCTACTCAGTCACTGTTCCTTTTCTCTTCTTAGCTTTCTCCTTTCACATCTATTTTAGTCTCTTGGCCTCTGCCCTCTGATGCCTGTAGAGGCTGCTATGCCTGTTTCTGTTTTTCCATTCTCCTGGCTTTGGCTCTGGTGCCCGTTCTGGCACTGATCCCTGTCAGTATTACCCAGTCCAGGCCTGAAAACTTCCTCCTCCTGGTCGTCAGTAACTTCTGTGCTATCTGTGTAAACACCAACACTCTTCCGGTGCTCTGAGCTCCCATTCTAGTCAAGGCAGAGTAAGCAAAGTCCTACTAGGCAAGTCCAAGGCCACTTAGGGGCCACCTTTACAGCACTTCTGGGCAGGTATTTTAGGCTATCTAAATTAATTAACTGTACTTACAATGGTCACTGGGACATAAAAACTGCATGAAAGGAATCACAAATCCAATCTGACAAAAACCTCTTGAAGTTTAGCAAATTTTCCCCTAAAATAAGGTTTGAAATGCCTTTTTTCCCTCAAAGTTATACTCCCTCTATGTATGCCCATAGTTCATGACACGATGAGTCATACAATGTCATCTCTGGCATTGCAGGCTTTTTCATTCCACATGCTTTTAGTGATTTGTCTCTTCTTTAATAACATCTCTGTAGTCAGGTAGCTGCACAGCTAACTGGGCTAACAATCAAACAGCAGCTACAGTTAGCTGCAGACAGTGGTTACTTTAGCAACAAGTAAATCTATCCGTGTTTAAGCCTAAAGCCTATGCTTGGTAGAAGCAGGATGTGTCTGGTGTGTGGACTCTGAAGCTGGCCTACTATTTGCTTGAAGTATATTTATACATCAAATTCTTTTGAACCTGAAATAAACTACAGCCCTGATCACTGAATGGAGGATTGTATCCTAACTATACCCACAGAATTTGTACTGGCAGTGAAATTCAGAAAATGTCTGTGCTAAAAGAAGTGTGATCACACCTGTCTGCTCTAACTTCACAGCACCTCCATCCATCCATCCAGCTCCCATGGTTCCCTGAGGCAGCAGCAGCTTTGTCCTTTCCTGACAACAGCAGTCTGTACTCAGTTCCTGCTATGTGAGATAATCTCTTCAAGTTAAGCTGCAGCACGTCCTTGAGTTAGAAAGCTATAAACAAGTGGTGTTGTTGACTAAATAAAATACCAAACACATGTTTTCATCCGTATCCTTCTTGGACTTAGCAAACTAGGAAATGTTGGAAATGCTGGAAATAATTAGAAATGAAATTCTGAGCTTAAAAAAAATGGGGCAGTGACTGATTTTCACATTGTCTTTTGATCAAATTTGTAAAGTATTCTTTCTAAAAAAAATGTAATGTCATAATGTGGTGAAATAAAGCATATAGCTAAGCTCTGCAGCTACTATTATCTGCTAAAAAACATCAGTTGGCAGTCATATTAGGATGCCTCAGAGCCTGAGGGGATTTGAAGCTGATTTACGCAAAGAAGGTGCAAGGATACACTGGTTATCGCCTTATCAGCTGAGAGTTGAACTTGCCAATTTATTGCGGCCTGGAGCTCAGCCTGACTGTAGTCAGCATCTTAGAAGGGATTCATGCAGCTGATATTTTTAGGTTTTACTCCAGCATCCTCAGCAGCACTTTCTTCTGTGGTTATATATAGCAGAGAGAACATGTGTAACATGGCACAAGTTGAGCTGTTCTCTGACGCTGGTGGTAGCTGAGCTCTTCGGGTATTTATAGGCCAAAAGACTTCAACAAATTCATTGAGACAAACACATGAATATTCATAATTACAGAGCAGACACACATTTTTACAAGACATATTTTAATTTATTCAAATGATTCAAGATTCAAGGAAGTTTCTGCTTTACACTTGACATTCCTATAGTAGCAATTCATCTCATATTATATTTACAAGTACATGTATCATATATATTTTATAACTTGTCATCAACATTAACTGTAAAAACTCAACTCTGCCCAACATCTGGAATTAATTTCCCTGAGACAAGTAAACAATAATAACAAGGATTCTCTTTCAAACTAACCCATGTTTCTATACACAGCTTAATGACCACTGTGGTCTTTTTCAGGATCTGGCTAGTTTGAGGTAATCACACTCATCTCAAACTAAGAAAAGATCCCTGACATATTACAGCATTTCAGGGCCGTGGACGGGGCAAACTGCACATTCCTGTTACAGGAATTTATTGCTCAACTCCTCTAAATTTTCCTCCTTCACATGCAGCTGTTCTCGCTGCTTCTACTTATCACTCTCCAAGCTTTCCAGAGCTACTGACTCTTCATTTGTCGCTAAGTTGAGCCTCATAGCACCAACAGTAGAGGGACTCAGTGAAAAGGTGTTTAGTATTCTTACTTTTCCTTTTAATAAATCCTAAATTTTACATTACTTACATCTTTGCCTCTCTTTCTGTGCATAGATACAGATAGATTTTTTTATATACAAAAATACAATTGCAACAATTGTCTGTTACATTTTTTATAAAACTAAGGTATTAGGGATATATATGCAGTGACCAGCCTTAATTATGAGGTTTAGGATCAAAGCATAAAATATTTAACTCTGGAACTATCTCTGCCACATGTGATTAAAAAACGCTTTTCATTGTGTTTCAAAACAGTGTGACCTAATGATGGCATCAATTAATGGCAGAACAGAAGAGAAGTGTTTTGAAATGCTGCCACTTTTAAACAGTCCACTGTAAAAAAAAAAAAATCAGACTAAACTATATCAATATTTAATGCAATAAAATTGCGTCAGCATGTTATTCTCCTGCAACTACCTAGAGATTTTGAATTTAGAAATTTTCCTCATTAAATAATATAGTGTTTCTGGCACAAAAGCCTTTATTTTACTTATCTAAAACTAGTATCTTTCATAAAAAGGTTGTAAAAATTAATCCTAGCTGTCTTTTATGTTAAAATTGGTTGCCAGTCTACATCATTAGATACCTATATTTGCAAAAAAGTCATCAGCCAGAGAGATGATGCTTAAAAATACATCATCATATTCCCCATATTTCACTGAACCTTGCCTTAAAAGCAGTAAATATTGAAACCATGAGCATCCATATAAGAGAGGGATGGTACATCTTTCTCATCATAAATGCTCTTGCTTGTTGCTTTCGTAAAACATGGTCCATTTGGTACATCGACGTTTATGTGCATCTCACTGAAAAAACAGGTTATTGCATGTTATTAAAGGTGTAATATTCAAACATGTGGCTTTTCACAGCAATATACATGTGCCAGATTTCTTTTCGTCATCTGGATCTCCACCTCCTCCCTCTTTCCTGTTGGGATCATTGAGCTCGTCAAATAGTCCGGTTTCAATCATTTCCTGCTGCCACTGAATGGCTACAGCCCCTGTGCTAAACTCCTTAAAGAATTTGTCGTCCTTGGCGTCAAATTCGATGCCTTTGATCTCAGAAAACTCTGCAATGTCACCTGTGTCTTTAGCGTAGACGACATTGGGCTTGGGTACCCAAGGAGGAGGTACAAGCCCTGCTTCCAGACGGGGGAAGTTGATGGTCTTGAACCACGCATGCTTCCTGGGATCCTCCATGTTGTTCCTAATGAGAGAGCAAAAATACACTTTTCCATCAGTGTTTGAAAGCTACAGTGTGGACTTGAATGAAATAAGAAGTGGCTGTACATATTCATGCAACCTTTAGGCTCTCAGTTTCCTGTACCAAAATTCTAATAAATTAATAAATAAGCCTGGGAACCAGACAAACCTGTTGAACTCACGCTTTATTTTGTCTGGCAGATAAAGTTGGCCCTCCTCCTATTCAGACAGATTGTTCCCCAGCCTGGCCACAGCCAGACTAATCACAGCCGTTAATCTAATATTGGGGCGGGTTTTGATACAATGACAGAAGAGCATTACCTTTTCAGATTTGAAAAGTCACATGTTACATGTCTCGCTGCTCTGACTGGTTGTCTGCAGGTTAGTCCAGTAAAACTTGACAGGCTCACAAAACTCAGATCTGACTGTCAAACTACACAGTGCTGATTAAATTTGATCAAAATTCTATTACTGCATTGCCTCCCATCCCCTCCTTAAATCTTTTTAAAAACTGTACAATTTAGTGGTAAAATGAGCAATTTGTGAGTGTGCCGCCATTTTTTTTCCCACTTGAAAATTCGCCAAGTACCATCCCAACTTGTATGTGGCACTCAGTGCTGATACACATGAGGTGTCTCTGATTGGTTTTTGGTCCTTGTTGTACTGAGAGGCACCTGTTGATGAGGTCCCTTGGAAATCAAAACTGAATATACAAAAATTGCAATTTTTACTGCCAAATTATGTGTTAAAGTGATGATGGGTGTAATTAGAAGTATATATACACAAACTATGATACTTTACTTATTTTTAATAAACAAAAGTAGACAACATGTTGCAAAAAATCAGATTTATGAGTCATTGTTTTCAGTCACTTGACAGCTCGTGGCTTGCTTATAGCTTGAGAGTAGAGGAACCTCTTACTTCATGCCCAGGCGCTCTTCAATTTTCTTCTTCAGGAACTGTTGGATGATGTCCTTGGTGACAGCATCAAAGCACCTGTGCTCCCACTTGGGCTCTTCGTTAATAATGCGGCGCTGCACCTCCTCCTTCTCCACCTTCTCCTTCTTGCTCTCAGGACCTTTGAAAGGTGTGTAGCCAGCCACCATCTCGTAGATACTGCAGCCCAGAGCCCACCAGTCCACTGATGTCCTGTATGGAGTTTTGTTCAGGAGCTCAGGGGCCATGTATGCTCCAGTGCCAGCCTGTAGGAGAGAGAGAAAGGTGTTTGTGGTGAAGGGTGGGGGCTAGAATATGAGGCGCATCTATAAATGCTAATAATATACATTGTTAGAAACCATATTTGGTTTTATGTATTAAAGACTTTGAGATGTCTAATATTTTAGCTGAGTTCTTTATATGGAAGTGCTGAATATACAATTTTAGGATATGTACAGACTTATGTGATAGTACAGTACAGTGACAGGAACAATGCATAACCTTGTTCCTGAACAGGAACAGAGAGCAGAAAGATGATCTTGTGGAAGACAGACTGGTGTTTAATCTTAATACTGGCATATATAACCTTTATACATGTGTTGACAAATGACATTGACAAGTATTACATAGATTAGCTGCCTGGGTTATTTAAAGTTTTACTCTAGTCTTTGCCATCTTCCCTTCTGTCTCCCTCTGAGTAACTTTGACCTTACCCTTTCTAGTCTCAATCTCTCCCTACTCCTCGGCTTGCCTCCCTATATGACCTCACCTGCAGCCTCAGAGCAGAGGCTTAATCCTAATGCTAAGCCTACTACCTGTCAAGAGTCATGTGTGTCTACACACTGACAGAGTTGTCCAGTCTCTTATATAAAGGCTGGCCATTTCTGGATACTACAGCCCCCAGCAGAAATGCTAAAGATCCAGACAACACGTAGACATATTCTTGTTGTAGAGCTAAGAGCTTACTCTTTGATACTGCAAAGCCCCGAAGAAACCCTTTGGCAGAAATCTTCTTTACAAGATCCCTATATTAGCATGTGAAGAGTTGAATCAGTACTGTGAGCACTGTAGGATGTCCAGTCCTTTGATAGCCACTTAAACATAGCAACGTTCAAAAAACATTTAGTGTGACATGAAGGAATTCCCATAAATGTTATGCACAGGCTCTTGCATTGAACATGGCATCATTTCCCAAGCTCTAAACTTCTCCCACTGTTAAAATTTTTTAAAAAATGTTCCTTAGTTTAACAAGACAAGACTTGGCTACAGACAGCAAGATAGTCCTTTCTGACATATTAATAAAGGGTATGATAAGCTAATATAATTCTATTATTCAAACTCTGCATGTCAAACATTACCGTCCTAATATTTTCACCTGTGCCCCCTGGCATGCATGTCTTTTGAACTCCTGTGTCATTTTTAACTTCCTCTGGTAGCTTTTTGTGACATCTGTTCATCTGACCTGTGTATCTGTTGGTAATCAGTTTAACTCAGCAAATAGCCTCATTGTGGTCGGTCAAAGGGATAAAATCTTTGGTGTATAATCAATCTGATCTCGCTTCATGCAAGGAACAAATCCCATGGACATTACTAGCCATTGAAAGTTAACCCTGTTTGCAAACTAATATCTCTAAACATATTCAACACAAGTTTTTTACCTGGATCTGTCAATCTAATCAGGGACAGACTTGTGTAATACCCAGTAAGAGGATTAGAGGGCCAAAGCCAGCCTTGCCTCTAGGAGGTTAGCCCAGTCATTTTAGCTGCCTGAGGAGCATCAGAGTACTGGATAATGAGCTTACTGGACTTTCATGGAACCAAGAGCTTACTCTTTGCTACTGCAGATAAGTCCCCCAAGAGTCCTTAAAAGTAAACCCTTGCAAAATACATCCTCTTTTTTTAGGTCATCTGTGGGTTAGTGAAGGTGATGTTGAATATACTTCAGGTATTATGAGACAAAAATAAAAGGAAAAATATTCAAGATAATTTTCTGTACATCAGGTCAATTTTAAATTCTTCTATCAGTGACTTTATTAGGTGGGGGTCATGACCCATCCATAAAATATATTTGTGTCAGTACCTGACAAATTATTAAGTGATTGATCTACTATACCATTATGTGCCTTCACTGACATTTTTTCTTTTGTATAATGTTTAGTTATCAACATTAGGATGCAAGGACCTTCTTCTGCAGCCAATATAGTGCAGCATCAAGCTGAACTCGTTTATGAGTGAAGTGTAAATGAAGTGTGCTGAAGAAATGGTACACAGCTGAGGCAACTCTCACATAGAAAACACCTCTAAAGAAATAACTAAATCTCTTCTTGAAGCTTATAAGGGAAACCTTCTCACATCCACTGAGTGCTGTTACAAGCTTTGGACCTCCAACGTAGGTCTCCAACATAGACCCTACACTAAACACTAGCCTATAAATGGCTAGGCTATAATCTGACAGCTAAAGGATCAAATTAGTTATATAATGGATTCAGAGACTCTCATTGCACAAATCTTTAAGCAATCCAGTAATCCCTGTCTGGATTTAAAGTGAAAACCACACGAAGAGTGACAGCCTGTCCAAGAGTTCAGTTTTTAGCTTCATCCTAATAATGGTAGTGAACATGGACAGGATATACATGTAGATGTTTTTTTCACCAGTGTTTTCTATGTCTTTGTGTTCTTTTTCTGTTCAAGTTTGTGGGTATGTGTGCTTTAAAACTGGGCAATCAGCTACTCATAACAGCTCGCCATTTGGATAATGCCTTTGATGTATTATCATGTTATGATTCTATATAAATGCCGAAAATATCTAGCTAGGTCATCTCATGTTAACAGCATTTTCATGAACACTGACTCACCATCTGGGTGACAGTCTTCTCTGGAGCAATCTCAATGGCAAGACCCAAATCCGAGAGTCGACACTGGCCTTGGCTATCCAGCAACACATTCTCTGGCTTCATGTCACGGTATACGATATCCATGTCGTGCAGATGCAGAATGCCAGTGGTGATCTGCGCTGTATAGTGGACAACACGCTTCATCTCAATGCCCTTGTCTGCACCCTTGCCATCATAGCCTATGTTGTAAATGTGGTACTTGAGGTCTCCTCCATTCATCAGGGTCATGACAAGGCACAGGTGGGTCTTGGTGTCATATGCATATCCCAAGTTGACCAGAAACAGGCTGTTAACCTTCTCCAAGATCTTCTTCTCCAACAGGGCCATCTTCTCACCACCCTTCTTCTTCAGCCGCTTTTTACACAATTTCTTGCAGGCATACATCTGGCCTGTGTTCTTCACCTGAACAGCGCATACCTGGAGAAACACAAGAGGTGTTTTTTTTTTATCATTAGTTATCAAACAGTTCTCTTTCCATTCATTAAATATATGCCCACAGAAATAAAGTATGTTCTAATAAAACCAGGCTGCAGACAGACCTCTACATCTGGAACCAGTGTGCTATACTGATCAGAATACTAAAATCTGCTACTACTTGTCCTCTGTCTAAAATTTCAATAAAAAACAAAGTTCCCTTTAGGAAAACTATGAAAATAAAAAGGTTTCCTGCTGCACTATAATATCACAGCATATCAATAAAAAAAATTAATGTTTCTCCTAAATTTGAAAAAGAATCATTGATGGACTGAAGGCAAGAAAAGTGGCTCAAGAAGTCAACCTGGCTTGACAAACTTGTAATGACATCCATTTTCCTGCATTACTCACATTGTAAAAACTAAATATTTTACTTCTGGTATTCCCTCTTAGGATTGCACTGCTAACAAAGTAAAAATGATTCCCAGTTTTATGTGTAACTCTAAACCTCTGTATGTGCTTTATAAGAAAATAGCAGTCAAGTAGTTTTAGTCACAGCAAATGCAGGCAGCATAACAGGAGTAGCCTTCAGCATTATTTTAATTAATATATTACTGTAATAAACCTTGCTGTAATAATTTTTAGATTTCTAAACCAGTTTCTAAACTTTAATTGCTTGTATATTAACAAGTTGCCTTAATTATAGTTGTATACTAAAGCCTGCTGGTAAGAGCTTGACTCAGGAAAGAGGTTCCTCAAGGGTCCAT
>JAPZDY010000004.1:7270966-7285618 GCA_029783645.1 Ctenochaetus hawaiiensis | reverse complement strand
TGTTTTTGTTCTTTAATTATGATCATTTAATTTGCTAACTTAATGGTCTGTCTCCAAAGAACAAGTAAGAGCTGTTGTATGGCTACTCATTCAACGAGTTATAGAGGCCAGCATAAAGAGCTAAATAATTCAACTAAATCAATAAACATGAATAATATTGGACTGGAATTTCTGCTGTTTTCCATGTATGACATTGAGATTGGGAACGATTTTATTATATGTCAACTCTGATATGCTCCCTATTGTTCAATGATACTGCTTAATTCATAATTTGATAATTAATCTAATCTTTTGACAACAGGTTTAATTTTTGCCAAAACTCATAAACAAACAAACAAACAAACAAAAAACATTTATGTTACCATCTTTTCTTTTCGTATTTTTCCTGAAGGAACTCTTTTACTTTCTGCGGTTCTCGGAAATCTGGAACAACTGATGTCCTGTCGTCATAGAGGCCCAACCAGATGTGTTTACAGACCTACAGGGGGGCAGAGGAATGAGAGGAGTGGGAGGTAAAGGAGGGGAATTGGGGTGGGGGTGGTGGCAAAGCCAGGGGAGAGGTGAGAGTAAAGGGAAGGGGGAGGGGATGACGAGAAATGAGAGAAAAAAGTAGGGTGAGAGGAATGCCAATAAAGCAAAACGCAGGGTTCAGAAAAATGCCAAGATGAGCCACTTCTGAATCAAAACCAGACAGTCATGAGTATAAAAATAGAGAAGAAAAATAACATTTCAAGGCATGATGTATGTCCTTTGTTATAAAGTGTGCACGATACCTCATTGCTGTGTTTCTGTAGGAACTCAATTTCCTGATGTGTAAATGTGGTCATAGAAATGGATTTCACTCTGTGAGGGGGATTCAGTCCTCGCCTGTGGGTGGAGGACGTACATGTTAGCTTAAGAACAAGAGAAGCAGGATGCAACCCAGTGCTGTTCATGTAATATGAAATGAGCAAGCAAAAATTCAAACCACAGAAGCATTTTCTTGTCAAAGTGAATGTTTCAGACATGGAAACTGAGTGCAGTCCTAAAATCATAGTTTCAATCCCGGGAAATGCAATTTTAAATTCATTTAAATCTTCAACATTGTAATAATAAGGTAGAGGTTATTTCAAAAAAAGTTGTAACTATTAAAAAATACCAAATGAAAATGGTGAAAATTTTGCAACTTGTTATTCGGGACCAAATATAGATTCTTCCAGAACCATAAACAGGATACGATGGTGTCCGTAAAACTGTCTACCCAATGTCTATGAAATGGATCCACGTAAAAAATATGAGTGTAAAAGTAAACAAATTTCCTACAAATTGATTTCAAGTTTTTGGGCAAGAAGTATAATACAGGCTCATCAAGTTTCTGAAAAGTGACATTTAAGTGCCTAAAATTTGAGGCATTTCAAAAAAAAAAATTGTACTTGAAGCTGATAAAAACTGACTTAAGGGAAGTTATTTCTGACACATTTGCCAAATATGGCAAGTGAAAAAGAACAAGCATTAAGCACACACTAAAGTTTAAACTACTAATGTATCTGCAGCCAACTGCAGCAAGGGTAGCACAATGACCAACCTGTTGACAAATCATGCACATCCTTTCATAAAACTCAAAATAAGTAATTGCATCAGTTGCACAAAAACTGTCTGACATATAAGTCATATTATTACTGGTGCAACCAACTGTTTATTACGTACAAGTCAAATAAAGCACCATAGTGAGAGCATCCACATGTAATCCAAACACAAAATTAGGGCTGTACCTTATACAACAGCTAGTTAGTCAGTTTTCTACTAAAAGCTGAATCACGAAGGCAAAGGAGCTTTATAAACACATCTGAAGCAAGATTACTGATTTACTGCTTAATTATACAGCACAAATCACAGGTTTGAGCCAAAGGAGCTTTTATCCTTGGACTCTCAATGGTGATAAGAAAAAAACCCACAAAGGCTTCAAAAATAGCAAGGTTCATCATTTTCATCATTTCAAGTTAAATGGCTGTAAGTCTCTCTCTTTCCCCAAATCTTTATAATCTAAGGGTCTACAAGAAGAAGATGAGGAGTCCTTTCTCAAGGCAAAAAGACTCCAAAAGCCTCAAAACATAACCACAATGAGGGCCGGTGATGGCATCATCATGCTCCGGGGATGCTGCTGCAGGCCATTAAAGGCTTGTGGAGGTTCAGGTTAAGAAGAAGTCAGAAATTCAAGACACATTGTGGACAAAAAACATGCAGTCTGGAACAGGCCAGATTAAGAACCAACAATGTTAAAGTCATGGTGGGGCCAAGTCAGAGTCCAGACCTCTGCCTAAACCAGAATTTATGGCTGGATTTGAAAAATGCCATTAATTCACTGCAACCTGACAGAGCTTTAATGTTTCTGCAAAGAAGAATAAAGAAAAACACAATTTCCAGATGTGCAAAGCTCATACAGACCTTTCCAACCCTAACCCTAACCATTCAGTTTTTTGTTTGTTTGTTTTTTTTTTACTAAAACTGTAATTTGAAACTAAGGGATAGCACTGTCCATGCATTCAAAAGTTAGTTATTTCCCTAATATCACTTTTTAACAATCAATAGGCTGCTGTCATAATTACAGGCAGAGAGTCATACAGTCTGAAAGATTAACACGCAGTATCTTGCGTCATTTCAACTGGCATATGAATTAGGTTATATGCCTTATTACGCAGATTACAACGTCACATGAGGGCCACACACACAAACACTCAAGGTACAACTTAGGGGTAAATACTTCACTTAGACTACAATGAACAGGCCATGGGAGGTTTGTGGATTTGAAGGTTAGAAAGCCTACATCGGTGTATTATACACGCAGCTGAAATAAACTGGGTGGATGAAAACTGGCTACACTTCCCTAACAAGAAACACATATCTAGCATACTGACAGCAAGACTGGCAGAAATGTTTGACTCTACAGGAAAAAGTAAATAGGCGTTGGAGGTTAAGATATTGCGTAATTCAGGTTAATTGCATAAATTCTGGTTGATTTCATAACGATTAGAGTTTTTGAGGAAGGAGATGATATTTCATCAGACGGCAACTAAGGACGACCCTTTGCTCTACATGCTGTGTCAACAAAGTTTCTTCTCAAGTTGACAGACCCACCCTACTCCTGCATCTCTAGAGGTGTGTACGTGTGTGTATTTTTGCCACATGAATTGTTTGATGTTCAACTGTGACGTGCTGTTTCTAAACGTGCTGTCCTCAAATATTTGACTGTTTGGCATGGGAACCTGATATTAACCATTTGGCATGCTAACCTTGACCACACAGGCAATAAGCATATGAAACCACCCGTCTCACTCGCCATTAATACCACACATTATTACAGTGAAGTAATGCTGTAACTAGACAAACTAACCTGCCAACACAACCCTGCCCAACCCCACGGCCTCGGGCAGAACAGGGCAGCGTCAACGTTAACATTACCTGTCCTGACTTTAACGCTAGCTAAACGAGCTAACGGTACCGCCAAGTCAGTGGTGGACCGCACCAACCCATGACCGACAGCGGTGCGTTGTCGCTGCCTAGTGAATGCTCCGGACTATGATTGTGACACTTTTAACTAAAAGGAAACTTACAAGATCCCAGAGCAGGTGGTACAGACGAAAGAGCCCACTGTCATGTTGACATAGGTCGGGCCGCGCTGGTCGCAGTCGAAGCATTTCCTATTCGCGGGCAGGCTAGTCATTTCCCGGAGCATCTTCAGATGAGTCTCCTCCTGCTTTCGCTTCGCACTCGTTGCCATGGCCGAAAACAGAGGGCTTGTATCACCGGGGAAAAAGTTTGGTGAAGGGACCCGGGATAGGGTGGGTGTCTTCGGGGCAGACTGCTCGCGTGTGACGGCGGCGGCCGGGCAGACACCTTGCTGAGAGGTCTATCAGGGAGACTGGGCGACTGACAAACTACTTCTTCCACACGTAAAAAGTGAGAAACAGAGCAGCTTCACAAGCGTAAGCGCCATCTGTTGGTTTGGAATGATGCCTCGTTTTTAGTGAGAAGTTGACACTCCTTCATTGGAATTATTTCAGAAAACATTACCAAGAAAAAAAAAAGAAAAGAGACGAAAGTCTGGAGTTTTTTAACCCAAGCGCACACAGCCACATTTGCCATAAAAATATCATATGAACAAATGAAGTGACACATTATTTTAATCTTAAAAAGACCAACTAATTACAAATAAAATAAACAATAAAAAATAAATATAAAACATTGACGGTGTATTATTTGCAATAACTTTAAAAGAATACAAACATGTTTTAATACAGATTTTAACAGCTCACTTTCTCTTTTAGTACATGATTTAACATTCAAGTCTTCAGTGCCTGTGTTGGCACCCTTCACACTGCAGGTGCTCATTGAATATCTAGTGATGACACATCCCCTGTCTCCAGCTTTGGCTTTGGGGAAAGCCTCCCTCACAGTGATCACACTGTTCTCTTTCATTGCTGTTCAGCGCCTGTCCTGCTTTTCTTGATGGCTCTGCAGGAAACTGCTGGATAAACTGAGAAAATGCTCGGTGCATTAAACTGTCGTGAACACTGCTTAACATAAGATAAGATTATTGTATCGTCACCTGAGGTAGTGCTCTTATGCAAAGATGCCTGTTTGGCTCCCTCTAAATTTGGCAACCATTAGAAGGGACCTTGTCTTCTGTCAGTCCTCTGTATTGGCTACCTCTGAAACTGTTTGAATCAGTCAATTATTAAAGTTAAAGAAATAAAAACATGAAAATAAAGTCACAGAAATGCATTTCGTAGATGCCAGACCTTCTCATGAGAACAGGAATGAAGCGTGAGTGTTTCTTGAGACAAAATGTCCTATAGAAGAAATTCAAAATTGGGAGCGCAGATCTGTTTGTTGATGTTTTTGTCTTAACTGTTTGCAACATATGGACAGGCAGCCATGGCTGAGAACAACTTTGTTCCAACTTAATGGTGGGGGAAGCAGCGGCAGATGGCAGTGGCCTTATTTTAACTTTGGTCTTTTTTTGCTGTCGCTGCTCAAAGAGTCTGCAGCCACCACGGGCTAGAGAAAGAAAGAGAACAACTATTTAGACAAAGAACGCACTACATTTAAAACTACCAAATACTGACTATCAGATTTCATATTTGATCCAAACAAAGGTATATTCAATAGTTTCAATTTAATTCAATCATTGCAGCGACTCATCCAGTTAATAAAGTTCAGAATCTATTTCATAAGCTTTAAAACTGCACAGAATTTTACTTTATCTTTACAGATGATAGTTATAGCTCACCAGACTCCTCTTTCTGGTAACTCTAAAGAAGTCCTCCATGCAGGTCTGCCTGCTACGTCCTGCTGCCCTCTCCTTTTCCCTCTCCACCCGCCTGTTTTCCCGCATCTGATGGAACTTTTCCATTCGATTACGGACCCTGTCCTCCCTAAAAAAGCAAAAGCACAAGCACAGTCCTAATTGTCTTTGAAAGAGATAGAGAAGTATGAGAAATGAAATGAATGAATTAATGAAAATATGACCATTAATACTGACCGAACATGTTTGACGTGGCAGAGAAATCTAACCAAGGCTTCTTCATCTGGCTCAGTCCAGATGAGTTCAGGAGCAACTGTTTGCGGTGTGTCCAAAAATATCTTTCGTGCTTCTTCGTACTTCCAAATATGTGGCAGAGGATGGGTCTGAGGAGCAGCAGATACTGGTGTCTTTTATGATCTTACTCTTTTGAAGCGAATGTATGGAATTAAAAACAAAGACCACTTGCTCTCCGTCTATTACCTTTCTGTTGACATGCAAAACCACGTTCTCAATAGTACGATGCTTCTGGATCAGTGTCAGAGCTCTCTTAGGACCCAAACCAGGTATCTTTTCACAGTAGTCACACCCAAGCAAAATACACAGGTCAACGAACTGGTGAAGGAAAATTGCAAAGGAAGCAAAGTTTGAACGCTTATTTATACACTTTATTTTCATAAAGTGTTAATACAAATTATGACATTATATGTTTTCAAAGACATTTAAATTGATGTCTCACTCTTACCTCCTCATGACTAATGTTAAGCTTCTTTAGCAGCTTGGGTAAAGAGTATTCAACAACTTCACTGTGAAGAGAAGAGCATAGGTAGACATTAGATCAGTTTAGAAACCTCTCAGTCCAAATGGCATTTATACGTAAACATCAGCTGAGGCAACAAGTCTCTCAGTTAGAGATCTTCAGGCAAATTAGAAGCAGCGCACAAATTTTCACCACAAAACGACCTTAAAATATATCTTTGATGTATTTCTACATCCAAACTGAAAACGCCTCCCCTTCAAAGCATGTAAAATAACCTACAGTCTTTGTGAAACACGTTAAAAACATGAAAGGCCCCCTTGGGAGCCAGTGTTTGGTTTGTCCATTCAGGGGTACTGTAGGAACATGGCGGCACAACATGGTGGACTCTGTAAAAGAGGGCTTGCTCCCTTTGTAGATATAAATGGCTTACTCTAATTTAATGAAAACACAACAATTCTTAGTTCAAGCTGATTATACATTATTGAAAACATATTTATGAATATTATATTCCATTTGTGCCATTTTCTAAAAACAGATTAACCTAAAACCTGCACACTGGACCTTTGAAAAAAACTTGAGGGACACTTCCCACTGCCATTGAAGTTATCTACCTCGAAACATAAACATTAATGGACTGCAGCATTCTTTTTTTGTCTGGCAGACCTTCAGCTGACTGGATAGTGTCTGATTCACAGCATTTATTTCATGAGAAATAATTCTGGATGAGAAATTTAGGATCACCTTACTTCATTAGCTCTAATACTTCCACATTGTATTTACACATTGACCAGTGTGTAAAGGTAACAAGGGTTTGTTTAATTTTTTAAATGTGTGTTAACTGCTGTTCCCTGAACTCTTAAATGTTAGAGGTGCCAGAGCACTTAAATGTACCAGGCCAAACAATGTTACAAAAAACTCACGTTTCTAACTACACTGCCATGCCAGAAGAGTATAATTTTACCAAAAATACATCTTAGCTCACGGTTTACTGCGATGGATAATCTTTAGCACACTTCAAGTCTCTGCTAGCACAATTTTTGTAGTAAAGTAACATGGAAGTAAACCATGGTTCTCATTAGGTAAAATTAGCAGTGTAAATTTGAATTACACTGAGAAATTGACTAAAATATTACGATCTGCAGTCCTATTAGCAACACATGACTTGCAACCTCTCTCTCTTTGCATTTAACTGGCGAATGAGAACATTGGCTCCAAATGGCAACGTGTCCATGTCCTCTGATGCTACAGCGTCTGCAGTTCCCTCTCTCACCAGCCAGGCACAGAGTGCCTCAGCGTCCCCTGGAGCCTTGAGTGCAAGACAAGGGAGAAGGAGAAGGAGATGACAATGAAAATGCATTAAGCTGCAGAGGGAAGGAAGGAAAGGATGGAGTGACAGGTACAAACAAATAAATGTTTCGCAGGTCTTACCTGGATGACAGGCACACCTAGAAGCTTCAAGAGCTGTAGGCAGTCTTTGGTCAGGGATGACGCTACATGGAGCGCAAAAAGTTGGCATGACATTCCAATTATATTCCCAGTAACCTTTTCAGAGTGTTAATTCTGTAAAGTAATAAAACTTCAAAACATATGCTTGTGGTTTTCAGTTTGTGGAGATGTACCTGCACCTGTGCGGTTGGGGGAGCTCCAACCAGCTGCATCCGCTCGCTTCTCAAGCTGCAGGAAAGATCAGTCATCAGTTAGCCATTGTGATATATATATATAGATAGATAGATAGATATATACCACCATAATCAGCACAGTCTGTAACCTCTGACTGTCCTACACACACCAGGAAGGTATGTTTTTACATGCTTGTATGTGTTGATGAGACACATCATGTCTAGTCGAAACACACAGACTTAAAGGTGTCACTTACAACAGCTATCTTTGCCCTGGGAGGCTTTCCATCAAACACAAAGACTGGCTTTATGTCATGTTCCAGGAAGGTGAGCGTGCGGAAGAACACACCTGTCAGGGGGCTACAGAGAAGAAATATGGGATATTTTCTAAAAAATACACTGACCAAAGATTTGAAAACCCTGTACATTGTTATTTTTTTTCAAGTCACCATTCAACTTAATGGCTGTAGTTTGTGGTGGCATTATTTTGTCAGGGACGTCTAATATTTAAATGAAATTACGAAAATATGACTGACATCATAGATTATAGTGTTTTACACAAAAATGCTCAAAGTGTTTTGAGCAGAGTTATTACAGTGCTATTGTAATGTACTGCATTACAACTTTCAGGTGTTTCAGTTTTTCTGAGTAATAATCAAGTCAATCAAGTAATCAAGGTATATCATTTGCTTTCCTGAAAATAGAGAAGCTTACATGGGAAGAAATTCTACTGTTGCTAAACTTAAGCAATGAAACAGGTCATCAGTCATCAAGGAGCTTACTTTAGTGAAGGTGTTGCCGCACGGAACTGATTCAAAACAATAGCAGCATCCAGTGCGATAACCTTTCCTGTGGAGTGAAGCACAGCACCAGCATCATAAGCGTCACAAAATATCATTTCCTTGCCATCATTATTAGCTTTTCAATCACCTCTGCTTAAATCCATGTTAAACTTATTACATTCATATGATAACATAAATATGATCTATCTATAAAGGACTGTTAAATATATACCACTATATTTTAGAGGTAAAAAAAACAAAAAACAATACTTAATACTTTTTTTAATGATTCTGTATTTTATTTACCTGGTATCAGTTAATAATTCTAAGTAATTGCTAATTGTTTCTATTAAAAGTATTGTTTTTTAAGAGAATTTGTTTATAAAACAGTAGTAATATGCTGCCAGAAATGCTAATTTGTATTTAAACAGCTAAAGAAAAGCATGTAGGTCTCTATCCTAATGGTGCTATGTAACATTTTACCATCAGTTAGAGTTCCTTCTTAAACAAAGGTCATTGGTGCAGTTTATGTACAGTGTCTCCGTGTTGCATAAACCATGCTGTTGAAGTACAGAGTGTAAGGCAGCATAATGAATGTTTACGACAAGATGTGAAAGTGTTCCCATAGAGGAAGTTTAACCCAGGCCCCCTGAATGAAAATCAGAAACTCTGAGCACTATACACTTTTGGATTTCTGCATTAATAACACTACACTTTATAATGGGACCCATTAAGATGAGGTCAAATGATTTAAAGTGAATTGCACCACATTTTTAAATACACTTGCACAAAGAGTTGGAGAGTTAGTCATTAATGTGAGTTTTACTGTAACTAGTAAAATGTTACATTTGGTACTTTTATGACTCATTAGTTCATCAGTTTTGTGTGTGTTTGTAGATGACTGTTTTAAAGACAGAAAACCAGTGATGGCAGAAAAAAAACAAAAAAAACAAAACATAGTTTAATTACTTAATACAAAGTGTTATTAAATATGTTTTGATGTAGCGTGTCTATCAAAATAGCTAACACTGTGAGATGAACATTATTCAGTGACTATTTTTAATTAGTTTTGCCAATCTAGCAGTGATATAGTAGTATTCAGATCCATTACTAGAATCAGTATTACTAGTACTAGTTTTTTTCTCTACAATGCGACGCTAGGCAGTAGGATTGTTCAAGTAAACTCAAGTCAACCTATATCACAAATTACAAGCTCAAAATTTCAACGTTGCGTTGATAAACACTAAATGTCTTTGGTATCCTTCACTGTACCTCAGTAGTCGCTGACTGGTAACGTCAACTTTCAATGTTTTCCTTTTGGCAGACCTTTGAGTCAACGTTACTGTGTTTTTGTTTCAGTAGCGTGAGTTGTGACGTTAAAGTTAACATCAAAGTTAGCTCATGCTAAGCTAGTAGTCAGGAAGCTGTGTGCTAACGCTAGCGATCATCTGTCACTGTTTTGAAACCGTGAAACCGTGCAAATGAAACGAGATCGGTGCAGAATCGGAGATATTACCGGTATAGTCACTGATATCCTTATGAGAAATAGCATCAGGAGCATCCGATCGGATCAAATCTGCCAATTTAGTGATCCCCATTATACTGCCAGCAACACCGTATCCTCTTAGATCAGTACTTCCGAGCAAATACGAGAACAACAGTTCAGGTCGGGTCTGTTCCCACTGAAATGTCTTTTGGGGAGGAGCTTTGTTAGTATATAAGTATATATTGACTTTCGTTCTCCTCAACCTCCCTACTCCCATGAAACATAGTCCACCTCAAACCTCAGGAACATCCTCCTGGTTTTGCAGAGCAGCTGATGGAGCAGTAGGGGTCAACATTGTACAGAAAACAGGGCACTGAAGGAAATTCACATCCATCATTTATTACAGCAAAATATTAACAAACAACGAATCTTTTCATATATTACAAAGTAAAATCTTTAACCTAAAACTCCAGCTTATATTACAGATATGGTGCTTACCAGAGAAAAACGTGTCATTACAACATTTTGCTGATTTCTCTGCATTAAGTGTGTTTAACATCCATGAAATACCCATGTTCTCATTTTATTATTTAAAAATAATGACATAAATATTTCCTATATATAGCCATCTATTACACATGATCATACAGACAGTAGCTCTAAGATGTATGTCACACTGTATGATATTCAAAACCACATACTCCATGCTTATAGTCTTGTAAGTAACATTGGAAAAACATGATGTCAAATTCTTTAGAAAAACGAGATCCAACTGTATAAATATCATGGGAAAATATTATTACTTCACTGATAAATACCCTTGGTACCCTACCCTTCTCATTTATGTTGTCACTTCATCAAGCTGAAACAGATTCCCAAGGCATATGCCAAAGAGGTAACAAGGAAACACTGAAGACAAATAGCAACATTTTAACAACAAGCTATTCAAGTACTGTACACACTTGTTTTGGGTAATGCAGGACATTCAGGGCAAATGTTATGGCATCTTTAGGTTTAGTTTTTTTGTTTTTTGTTGTTTTTTTGACACTTTAAGAATGCTTTAAGAATGAGGGTTTGTTGACAAAACTGTTGAATCTTATTTTCAAACGGAGAAAACAAAGTCAGATCTAAAGCTTAGTGCTGTAGCTATAAATCCAGTTCTGGGAAATGCTCCCAAAACATTTGTTGCTCAAGTAAATCCTTGTCAAGCTTAAAAGTGCAATCAGTAATTTGTAATTCTTGCTGATTAAAGGCCCTATATGCAACATTTTAGCACTATTTACAATAGAATTCTTTAAAGGGGGTCAAATTAGAGCTAAGGGTGCTATCACACCTAAAAAACTGAACCAAGATTCAGATTTTTGTTACATTGTTTACATTTGATCCTGTCAGTTTCAGTTACATACTGCAATTATGCAAACTGACTACAAACTCAACATGACAAACCTACGTCATATCGTCATCAAGTACGTGAATTGAGTGTCTCTATTTATTGATTGGTTTATTGGCGGGGTAGCGTCTGACGTCAATCTATGGACCAAATGAAGGCATTTGGTTTTCCATTTTCTGGGAAGCCTGCCTAGGACTTGAGATTAGGTGAAATGATTTGGTGTGGGATTGACTACAATTATTAGCCACACCTGCTCAAGTCATGAAATTTAAAGTGATAGTTGTATTGTAATTGGTGCTAAAATATTGCACGTAATACCTTCAATGCCAGAAACACCTTTGCTACTCGTCAACATATTTCAAATGACCTGTCGCAAGTTTAGTTCTCCTAAACTCAAGGAAACATCAGTGCAGTATTTTAAAGGTGGTGCAAGCATTAAACTCTAACCTCAAGGCTGGTTCAGAGTTGGCTTCGTAATTGTAGATCAGTAACTTTTGTTATAGCTAACCACATTGAAACAGTTACAAACATTTTGCAAACGTCCAGCTGTAGTTTCATTGTGCTTTGCCTGGGAAGTCATCAGTCAGTTTAGACAGAAATAAAATACACAGATGAGTCTTTGACTATGAGATATTCTCACTAAACACTGGTATATCATTATTTTGGTAAACAATGTTAATGTTAATAAAGCTAAGAAACATGGCGGAGGACATTTGCCAACGTCTTTGTTCTTTGTGGTTGCCTTGAGATGTAGTGAAGATTTGTACTGTATTTTCATGGTTGCACTTTTAACAAGGAATTGCTTTGGCTTCCAGTGTTTTGGGCAAATCAGTCTTTTCAAATATTAGCGACGGAACCAGATCCAGGTGTTAATAAGCCAGAATGCCACAGTAGCAGAATACAGGATCACCTCTCGCTTGGAGCGTTCTTTGTTTTCTTCCTCCAGCAGCTGCAGACGTCGGTTTAACTTCACAATCTGGATGACCACATGAACACAAATAGATTTCTTTTCTCAGCTTTCAAAAGGTAAGAGATTACTTGTGTTTATCCTGGGTTAGATTTGCAGAAGTATGCACATAGAATTCCACTATCTGTTTAAAAAAGTTTAAAGGGATCACGATGATGGCAAAAGGAGAGCTACACCACCAAATGAAAATCAATAACAGACATGAAAAATATGCAGGATTAATTCTTTCAAAAGTTTTTCCTGAGATTATCTGTTTTGAAATAACAAACTTGTATTAACCACACATAAACAGCAGCAACAGTTAAAATACTGTGAACTTGAAAGGAATTTAAGTATTTTGTTTCTGGCCAAGAATTTGATCAGTGCTTGTATTTGTTTTTTCTTTTAGATATGTTTGAGTGTTTTATGCAAATGAAACACTCTACCTGTCGTCGTAGTGAGGAGGCATCCACTAGACCGGACTCATCAGGGTTTATGTCCATGGCCAAGTCCAGGTGTGTCCTGTGGAGATGAACAAGTCTCAGTTTAGAATAATGCTAAAAAGTTGGGTCTACACCTTTACACCTCCCTCTACTATGTTCAACTGAGCATCTGGCATCTCATTCAATAACAATTTCCCAACCTAATAAATCCCAGCTGTTTCTTCTAAGACACTTTGTAAACACACTGACCTCTGAGAAATTTGAGGACAAATTAAAGAAATACCTGCGATGGCTGTCATCCAGCACTTCGAGGACTTGCTGGTATGCCCGGCGTGTTGTTGACTGGATATAAGACAGGAATCCTGCAGTTGTGAACAAGTTGATGTTTGCATCCTCAGGGGAACAGAGGGGGGGACATAAGCGGACAGGGGGGGCAGAAGGGGATGGGGTTACACTGGTGGAAAGGTAAAGGGAAGGGGAGAAATGGTAAAGAAATGAGATTAAAAAAACAGAAAAAGGCTGAAAATAAGGGATAAGTTCAGAAAGAAAAGGCAGCAGCACTGAAGCAGTGATGGGACTGTAACTAAGCTGTGGATGTGTGCTCACCTTATGTCACCTCTGCTAAACTGGCTGCTGTGACGGCTAGAAATGTTCTCACTTGCACTGCGTTCCCTTCGAGACCGAGCATGAAAGTGAGCCTATGAACATAAACAGTTAAAAAGCCAAAACCTAATGTCATATTTTTCACTTTTTTAAACAGGAGAGAGTTTACATGGACAACACATCATTTTAAAATTTACTACTAACTGGAACACTGATTCTAGCCATTCACAATTGATGTGCAATGTCTTTCCTTCAGAGCAAAAGGTTAAGTAAACTGGAACTTTCTGTATCAGAATTTTTCCCTTAGTGGCTCAAGTTTTGAAAAGTCTTCTTGTTTTAATTTTCACCTTACTTTAAGAACCACAAATTGTATGATGAGCAGAGCAAAAAGAAGAAAGGGACACTGAATGAAAGCCTCCATTTGATCCTTACCGCCTGGCTAGGATTGCTCTGTGAAAAGGCAGTTTGTTCGGTTTCAAGGGAGTCCAGGGGCTGTTCTGTAAGGGTGAGGACACGTGGTGGAGCCTTCATGTTCAGGAGATCCACAGGAGGAATGGACTGAATCAGGTCCAAGTCTCGTGGGCGAGAAAAAAGCGGGTCCCCATCATCAGCTTCAGAAAGAGTGAGGTAGAGGTGAACAGTCAATTAAAAACTGCTGGTGAAAAACTAAAAACATAAAGTATGTTGACCTTCATGTGCTTGCCTCAATTTCTGCTTTCCATGCACAATTGTGAGCATGAGCAGGTTGCTTTCTGCAATATACCCTTTACTGAAGACCTATTTATTGTCCTCACCTGCTACAACAATCCTCTCTGGCACCTGCATCAGAGTTGTGCGAACAGGCAGGGGTTGTTGATTTGGCAGAGCCCCTGTTTGCTTCTCTGGAGCCACCTTAAGGGTCTCAGGGATTCGCATGCGCTGGCTGATACCTTCTGTGTACTCCAAATCATAATGGATGCGGCTCATCTCAGCCACCTCTGCAGAGGGGGAGGTGAAGGTTGGGCCACTCATCCAGCCTGCAAACATGTCAATTGGAAGGAAGAAATAGAAAAAAGATAAGCGATAAAAGTTAAGACTGGTGTTCAAGTTAGAATGGAGCCTTTTAAGGCACCCTACATTAATAGGGTATAGGCTACACACAAATCACTGAGTGTGAAATATTAAATCGCATCCTTTGATGTTTGACATCTTTTGATGTAAACTAAATGACAGTGGTCTTCCTGCAATGCCATCTCATTTTTTTTCTGGTTCTTACTACAATTTCACCATGCAAGATTAAAATGACAAATATGGTGAAAATAAGTCCTTGCTAATTGGATTAGCGGCTTAGAGTATCGCCCAA
>JAPZDY010000004.1:7253204-7267210 GCA_029783645.1 Ctenochaetus hawaiiensis | reverse complement strand
GGAGCGGATTGGGAAGGGTTCCTTCGGAGAAGTCTATAAAGGCATCAACAACCGCACAAAAGAGGTGGTGGCAATTAAAATTATAGATCTTGAAGAGGCAGAGGATGAGATTGAAGACATTCAACAGGAGATCACAGTGCTGAGCCAGTGTGATAGCCCTTTTGTTACCAAGTATTATGGATCATATCTGAAGGTGAGATGGTAACACAAATAATGAAGTGCTCAGATGTTTCCAGCTAATGTGAATACACAGATGCACAGTGCCTTACAAGCGAAGGCAAAGCAGTGTTTTTGATCATGAACTTTAAAATGTTGTTCTTCAAATATTTTTTTTTCTCTCAGGGGACCAAGCTGTGGATTATCATGGAGTATTTAGGTGGGGGATCTGCTCTGGATCTGGTAAGAGGAATTATGTTTTTGGGCAGCTTAGAAGGTTTTGCACACATTTTGGAAACTTTTTATGCTCGAGAAGAGTCTTAAGAAGCAAAACTTGTCCCTATCTTCACTCTCTCACAACTCCCCTTAAATTTTTCTGATTAATTCTTCCAAACCTTTGGATCCCCTTTCCTTTCTCCAGCTCCGTCCAGGACCTCTTGAAGAAACTTACATTGCTACTATACTGAGGGAAATACTGAAGGGGCTGGAGTATCTTCACTCTGAAAGGAAGATCCACAGAGATATTAAAGGTAATAAGATCTGTCTCTATGCACTGAAGATAGAAAATTCCTCTTTATCGTTTAGCATTTTAAAGATACAATTTTACAGTATTGTCTTTTTACACTGCAGACAGACATAGTTTAAATAACTTAGAGCCAGCTTATAGGAGTATGCTGTATTGAGTAAAGAGAGAGACTATTCATCCACTCTGAAACGCTTTGATTCCAGTTTCCTATCAGCAAATAAACACAGTACTGAAAGAGACACTGAATGAGAGCAGTGATGAGGAACAACATGTATATCCAGTCTAAACCAGATGCTGCACAGAATAAGTCAGCACATTTAAACATGCTACCAAGCTACATTCATTTATTAATACCATCTGTGGTGTACTGCAGTTGTTGAATGTATATCTGTGTGGAGCTAATTTTTGTTCTAGCTGATCTGAGGTCAGCGTCAAGAGAAAAGAGAATTTACTCTTTGAGAATTAAAAAAAATTTGCATCCTACGATGGGCTATTTTGATTGGCCTAAATGACAACTACGATAAATTCTGATAGTACCCCTAGTTTTTAGCAATGCTGGTTTGACAAAAGAAGGAATTTGAAAATGTCATTATGGGCTCTGGAAAACCGATGAGCATTTTTTACACTTATCTTGACATTTCAGACTGAATGATTTATCAGTTAAACATGAAAATTAAAGGTAGATTAATTGATAATGAAAATAATCATTAGTTGAAGCCCTAGTCATAAAAACTAGGGAACAGTCTACAAAGTGTCCTTTGTTCATTTGTTCATCCTTCTGTAATGCACAATATTTTAAGTGATTATTGTTGTTGCATTTCAAAAATTCCAACTAATTGGCTGAAATCAGCTGCTATAATACTTTATACTTACAACCATCTCAAAATGAGACGCCATCAGTCATGCTTGAGGATGCCTTGACTTCTTGTTTGTAGCTGTATTTGCATTACTTGCTCATGTACCCTGACTCTCTTCCTTGTCTGTCTACCTCCTAGCTGCGAATGTGCTCTTGTCGGAGCAGGGCGACGTGAAGCTGGCAGACTTCGGGGTGGCAGGACAGCTGACAGATACTCAGATAAAGAGGAACACATTTGTTGGCACACCTTTCTGGATGGCTCCAGAGGTTATCAAACAGTCAGCCTATGACTTCAAGGTGAGCCTGTGGACTGGACAAGAGACACCCTGTTTAAAAGTGCTGATAAGTAGACACTAAATGAGCATTTTCTGTGTGAAAACACTTTCTTTATCCACATTACTTTAAATAGGAACCTGTATTTTTTGCTTTACATAGTCTTCAGTTTTGATACATAAAGTTAACACACCTTAATTGTATATGTAACTGTCCCCTCAGGCTGATATTTGGTCTCTGGGAATCACTGCCATTGAGCTGGCCAAAGGTGAACCTCCCAATTCGGACCTTCACCCCATGAGGGTCCTTTTCCTCATCCCGAAAAACACTCCACCCACACTTGAGGGACCTTACAGCAAGCCCTTCAAAGAGTTTGTGGAGGCTTGTCTAAATAAAGACCCCCGTTTTGTAAGTGGAACATCTGAATGCATCTGCAAGTGTTGTAGCACAACGAAGATGAGATCAGACATGCTTAACAAGATGGGACAATTGTAGAATAATTCCAGATTGGTATGACTGTTAAGAGTGTACAACTTTGGTCATTTGTCCTGCCAAAGACTTTTGCGATTGGATTAGCATACCTTGTCATTAATGGGAATTATAATTTGTGCTGTGCTCTCTCAAGTATTCCAACCCTGTCCAAATCACATTCTTGTTTAATCTGAGTAATGTGACAGTGGACTCATTACTGAACCTTTTTTTTAAGCTTGTTATAAGAAGACAACTGTGTGATTCTACTGCTGATGCCTTCACTGAATGTTTATTTCTTGGCTGCTTCTGTCTCTGTCTGCACAGAGGCCGACAGCCAAAGAGCTCCTGAAGCACAAGTTCATCACACGTTACACCAAGAAAACGGCTTATCTGACAGAGCTGATTGACCGCTACCGTCGCTGGAAGTCAGAGGGGCATGGGGAGGAATCCAGCTCTGACGACTCAGATATGTGAGTCTCAGGAACACACATTTATCAGCTGTATGCTTTCTAAAGGGTCCAACCGCAACCATATAGTTAAATTAAGGATATGAAACTGACCTTTGACAGAATGTCAGGATCATTTACTAGAAGAACTCATTGCCAGTCAAGGAGCATCAGTGATGAACCTCTTAGTGAATTTCTATCAGCTGTACAAGCTTGTGACACATCCCAGGGTTGCCAAAATATCAGGATTGAGCATATGGGCATTTCTTCACCTCTCCCTGCTTATAGGAAGCGCAGACATATCTATACACAAAATGCACATGCACAACCACACTGATGTATTTTTAAATTGTCTTCAGTAGAAATATTTTCTTCTCATTTATCAAAAGTAAGTCATTGATTCATAGTCTGAAATTCAAGTCATGTTGGTCACTTTTTCAAATTTACCTCCTGTTATTTCTCTTTCTGTCCATCCTACAGGGATGCTGATGGTGATGTGGACACATGCCCCATGTGGACCTTCCCCACGGTCAGACCCAACTCTATGAACAAGTTACAGAAGGGCTACACACACACAGATTCAGAGGTGAGACATTCAGCACACAGTCACAGAATCAGATCTTGATGTTTTGTTTTTTCCTCATACACTTTTATTTTCCTCTCCCCCAGTCAGGAGATTCGGTGAAAAGGCAACCCAAGTCACAATGCCTGTCTTCTTTGGTATCACCTATCTTCAGAGAGGTAAGCTGAACTGCTGGAGATCAGAATTGACCGTATAACTTTGATACTGTTCATCATACTTCTAATGGTTTTAGATAAAGAGCAAACACAAACACTATATAAGCGTTTCCTACATTTAAAAAGAGTACAGGTAAGCTGCTTTGTTTGCAGTGCAGTAAAACCTGTAGTTCAAGTGCTACAATCAAACAAAAATACTCACGTAGCAGATGTTTTATAAATTTGCACAGGTGGAGACAGACACCCGACCCAGGAAAAATCTTAACCTAATCTAAATCTTAATCTAGAACACTTAATCCTGTTTAAAATATTGGCTTTTCAACACATTAGATTTGGAACAGTTATGTTGCGACTGTCTACCTCTGAAGAAAGTCTGAGTTAATTTTAAATGATTGTGTAAGTCTTTATTAGTGACTGTGTGGCCTGAGGCTGCTTGAAAGTGACATGGATCACCATCATTTTGTGGATTTGGAGAAGAAAAGCCAGAAAAAAAGATGAGCTTTACAAATACAATGTAATAAAACCCTAAAGCCGCCCGCCCTTAAGGAGAATTTATCCCTGGTACATTAATAGCTTGGAAAACACAATGCAAGTTGCAGAGCAAGTCTGGGCTGCAAAAGTGATAAGATCTGCTCTGCATTTTCTTTGCTCATTTAAAAAGGTCTTGGAAACTGATTTTAATCACATATTTGAAAAGGTTGTACACAGAGTTTTTCTTGTCGCTGTTTTGACTTTCATTTACCCCCAGAGTGACTCTAATATTTGCTCAGGTAATTGGCTTAATTTATGCTGGAGGATTTAAAACCATATCTTTAAAATAAAAAATTAAATGTGTCTTACCTCTTGCCTTATTGTTGTGCCTAATATCCTGTGAGAAGGTAAAGAAGAATGACTTTTATACCAGTTTTATACTTGAACCCTATTCTCTAATGCTGTTTTAAAGTAGAGTAAATTAATATGAAAGAAACAGAAAGGAGCAGTAAAATGTGTTGCTCTGACAATAAATACAAGAGTAAACAAAATCTGACATTTATTTTTATTATAATGTTATAAATTGTAACAGTACATTTGAAACAAGGTGTCAGACTTTCTTTTGTGCCCTTTGTGTGGTTGAAGCAACAACTTAAAAAACTGTCTAACTAATCCTCACTATCAGTTAAAGGAAAAGCGGCGAGCGAGTGGTGGCGGCGTTGGAGCCATTGAAGAGCTGGAAAATGCCTTCAACCTGGCTGAGGAGTCGTGTCCGGGCATCTCCGACCGCCTCGTCACACACATGATGGAGAGAGTGTGCAGGTAATGTACCAACCAGAGTCACAGCTGAACATGCATAATACAGCAGAATACTTTTTTTCAAACCCATTTCATTTTGTTCCTTCAGGTTTTCTTTAAATGGTAACACCACCCCATCTTCGCGATGAAGCTCCAGCTGGATGTAACTTAACTCTTCCCCCCACCTTTTTGTCTCATAGACCCACCCAACACCTCAGTTAAGGACCACAACCCCCCAATCCCTCGCATCTATTTCCTGTCCCTCAAGAGATCTTTTAATTAGTTATAAGTAAATATTTTTACAGTTTTTCTTTAAGAGCGGAGAGTATTTAAGACAAAAAAGCCATGACATTTAGAGCGTTGTGTATACCTGTTAGAGTGAGAAGAGAAAAATATAATAAAGTCTATGGAAAATGTCTCATTGTCTGTCGTGTTTTGTGTTGATTATTCTCAAGTACAGGAATGTTGTTATTTGGATAAAAAGAGACAATGGCTTACACTTGTGCATTTGCTCCAACAGGATTATTGTGAAATGTATCAAATTGAAACGTGAGATGGCTGATATTGCTGGTTTAACATTTCCCCTTTTGTCTGCTCATAAACAGACATATTTGATACAATATGTCACACCTCAGTCTAGAGCTGCACATTATACTGCATGTTATACTATAAAAGGTGGTAGTTAATAGTGAGGCATTCATTAGAATATCTACAGAAATATTTCATGACAATATTTATGTTATGGAAGTTGAATGTATCTAGTTGTGTACTTTGTTAAAACTCACTACTTGAACTAAAGAAACTCAGGCTTTTGAGTAATTAATTCCTCTATATACTCTAGTGTATTTACTGATGCCTGTTAGTCAGGGCAGGTGATTAATCTCACAGAAACACACACAAAGAGAGCAGGGAGTGTATGTGTGTGTGTGTGGAGAAGCTTGAGGCTCTCCTCTACATCACCCATTGATCAAAAGCAGGCGTAGGAAGGCGACAGTTTATCCTAGGGTGGAATTTAACCTGGATAAAAAAAAATCTTTAAAAAAAATCACAATAGATAAATACAGTTTGATAAACTTTTTATTACAATATATGCATTAAAAACAATATTTGGTACTTTTATATTGGGTAAAAACAGCACAAAGAGGAATGTCAAGAACTCACATCTTGGCTGGTGAGGGAAACGTTGGCTACATTGACCTTATTGGGTCACCTTTAATCTCTGAGGTCATGAAAACCACAGAGTACTCAGCAGTTGGAAAGGTAAAAGTTTATACTTCTTTAATCTCATTGCATCAATAAAACTGTAACAGTTCACGCTCCCTGGTACATGACTTCATTTTACAGTGTCAAGGAGACATGGAATAATTACATCTAGCTGATAGAAAGCACCAAATAGAGGTATCGCACCTCATTTGCCTGTCCTTCATTTGCCAGGTCTACAGGAAGACTGCAAGAGGTCAAGGGTCACAGTTAAATTCATAATCAACTCAAAAGGAGCTTTACAATACTTGAATGGCGTTGCACTAAAAGACGCTGATCTCTGCACTGCACTAATGGAGAAGAATTGGACAGGGAAGGGAGAGGCTAATCCCAACACAGCACCAATGGGACATTTCACCTGATGTCTTACCAGACAGAGTCGAGAGCTGCATGCAAATGAGATGTGTACTATGATTAACACTGAGCAGGGTGGACCCTGGGTAATAAGAAGCTTGTGTGGTCATTTGTAAACCAAAGGGATTATGACATCTTGTTTTTTTTTTCTTGACACAAAGAGACAATAGCATGATTATGGCATTTTTGCTACTAGTTTTCAACACAGTTCACTCTCCCAATGAAGCTCTTTCACAGAGCAAAAGTTAGCATGTGCTTTGCGAGATGTTTTAGGACTAATAGCACTGAATTTAAGCAGCAATAATTTGGTTCTCTCAATAGCAAAAACCGTATGAGAACCAAAATGAGAAAGGAACAGGACATCCCAATAGTTTTTTTTTATGATATAGGCTATGCCACGATTTTACGATGGGTCACCTGACTTCATTTTAACAACTGCCAAAAGTTTAATAAAATGAAAAAAGAAGAAGAAGAAATACAACCGTGTCTAGATATATAAACATAACAATGTTTGAATATACTTTACTGTATGTATAAAAAATGACTCCAGACCCTGTGTAGGATTGGATAAAAAAATAGTGGCAAGCAGTACAAGTCAATAGCCAGATGGCCTTTAAACCGTCTCCGCAATGATCTGACTCTCTCTAGTCAAACTTGAGCAGTGGCTCTAATACCTACAGAGGGGGGAAAAAAGAAGAGGTTATGCATCACCATAATTTGCATTTAAAATGTAAGCCTGGCCTCAAATAAGACCAGCATCTACAGATAACCAAGTCTAGGGAAATGCAGTGGAGGCTACGTGTCTGCGTTAGAGTCAGTGTTGAGTGTATGCATGTATGTATGGGTGGGTGGTTGTTGCTCCTACCATAGACTTCTAGGGGGCGTCTCCCTCTCCATCTCCTTGCTTCTGCATCTGGGCCTGCATCTTGGCAATCATCTCCTGCATACGTCTCAACTGTTTGACAAATAACAACAACATGTTTGAAAGGAAAACAACTACACTTAGAGACAGGAAATAGGGCACATTCACTTTAACAGACAAGCTTTTGAAAGTGTCAGTTTTGTTCTCAACTTAAATGTATTATCATTATTTCCCTATCCACAAGTTACAAATCACCATGTATTATGAGTTTTTATGATTTTTATAAATGTTAATTTTTAAGTTTTTCAAGTGTAACTTGTAAAAAGAGAATGGCCTTTACTAAAATAGTTTAACATTTGAAACATTTCTTGCAATAAATTAAGACCCTGACACACCAACTAGACGGCCGTTGAGACCACATCGCTCTTGTTTCTGTGGTGTGAATCAGTCAGTAAGAGAAAACACTGATGGTCTGTTTGTTTGGAATTACAAAGCTGGTAGTTTTTTTGCCACTGGATGACTGGACTGACAGGTTTCTTTAACATGTGGAACTGAGCAGAAATGTTTTTAAAATTGGAGATTTCATTCAGGTTCAGAAAAAAACCTTTTGTAGTTGTTCTTTAAACAGAACAACTGAGTGGGATGATACATGAAAAATGGTTTGTTTTTTAAATGAGCCAATGCGATGTGGTGTCTGAAATATCCCACCTCAGCCTCCTTCTCCTGCAGGATCATATCCTTGTCCATTTCCTCTGGCTCCGGTCCCTTTCTGTATCGATGACACAACTATAGTTAATTTGATGTTACTTGATGCTTCAGAAAGATAGTGTATTATATCTGCAGAATGAATGCCAATCAACAGAGGAATCATTCAGTTAAATGCAGTCAGAAAGGTTATAAATGCATAATTGCTTTTTGTGATGCTTTGTAAGAATTTTAACAACTTGATAATAACTTTGTTTATGTGTGCAAGCCTGAAAGTGCACAATGTACCATTTTAAGTAGGCAAACATGACAAAAGCCACATTGAGGAAGGAGTGGTCAGTGGGTTAGAGGAGGTTTTTTTGCAGAAAGATAGAACAGCTCACAAGAGAAAACCGAGCATCTACAACAAATAACTACAAAGAGAAGAAGGCAGTAAGAATTGAAAGAAAAGCAGCAAGTGCGACAGTCAGGGGAACAGCGTTACCTCCCCCAAATGAAAAAAAAAAGGTACCTCCAACAGTCCATTTATGGGATTGGACAAATCAAGACCAGACAGCCATCTTGAGACAGATGGTGAGACAATGAGAAGGCAGTGAAACCACTTCCTTTATCCTGGGTTGGCTTTAAAAGAAAGTCTAAAAGGTTCTTTCTCATCTACAATGAGGGTTAAATGATGATATATATCCACACTATGTTAAATGACACAGTAATCCTGAATACAGTTATTAAACTACATATGCCATTTAGCTATCAACCAAGCATGTGAAACCACAACCCACTACAGCCCACAGAATTTAATTCTGCCTCCCTACCGCAGTCTGACTGATGCAGTTAACAAGCAAAATGATGAATCATAACTACTGTACTACAGAATGATACTAGTTAAACAACATTACACTGTATGAGTGTACACCAGATGAATAACTGTAGGTGCATGATCTATTATGCAGAAATTAATCCATTACCCAGCTTCCATACACACAGCTTTGGGTGTTTCTCAATGTAGTGTGCATGTGCCTAACTGTTTTAAAAACACTGTACTTATATTATATGATTGAATCTAATTATAAGTTTGTTGTGGGGTGGGGGAGGTGCAGAAAGCAAGCTGACAGACAAGTACGTACGCAGGAGACAGAGGCAGAATGTAACCATGGGAGGACAACCTGCCACCCCGCTTAAGGCGGTCTGAGCGGAAGTTCTCGTAGTGAAGGTCCTGGGTCACTTCCTGTAGGTCCTGCATGTGGGTTCTGTGGAGTTGTAGAAAAGTCACAAAGTGATAAATAATCTTGCACAGACATTTTGGAAACTACTGATGTTGGTTCAGCTGGTTTTTAATGGACAGAGGCCCAAACTTGTCAGATCCACATTACACTGTTAGAGTTAGTTTAGTATCTAATGTATTTAACCTTGGGGTAGACTTGCTCTTATTGTGTTTAAAGGCTTCATGGCAAACTAATAACTTCTCCAAACAAGTACTGGTTTATATTTGCAGTATTTGCAGGGCAGTTCCCTTATCTGTGTTACCTAAATCATAGACAAAAAGGAAAGCAGTTGATTTATGTCTCCTCTCACTCCTCCACCACTCACATCAGCATGATCCGCAGCTTGAGGAAATCATTGTGCTCTGGATTCTCCACCTCCACGACTCCCCAAGGGTACAGGCGGCCCCTCACCTTCTTTCCTTTGGCCTCAATCTGCTGGTTAGATCCCACCACTGCAAATGGGATACTGGCCTGAAAAAAGAGGAGTAGTGGTTCAAATACCAACTTATATGATTACAACACTTAAAACAAATCCATGGAGTATTCAGGATAAAAATCTGACAGCTTTTATCCTTGAATACTTCTCATATCAGCAGTATTAAAAACACTTATCTTTGGCAGAAAGGATTTAATTTTAGTCAGGGATAAAATGTTCGGATAGAAAAGGAGAGTTTACCTTGAGGATCCTGGTCTGCTCTTTGAAGTCCTCGTCCTCATCTGACTCAGCATCAGGAAGGTGGTAAATCTTGATTCCATGTTCATCAATCTCGTCCAGAATCTTACACAAGACAAAACACAGGTTATCATCAATGTATCGCATTGCTGTATCAGTCTCTCAGTAGTTTTTGAACACTTCAGTTTTACATATTTCATTTAAACTTTTCATAGGATGACAGTGAGGAGAATTGACCCATAAGACATTGGTGGAGGATTTGGTGTTTAAGTAAAAAAGAAAAAGTGGCTATTTAGCAATATTATTTATTATATTATGTTTAACTTAATACCAATTGGTAATCTTGTAGTGTTAAAGAGGAACAAGGAGTTGGTGACATTTTGTTTGTGAAAATGCATTTTAGGTGCACAACAGCTCTAAGTGCTAAACTTCCTGACACACTACCTTTTTAGTAATTTATTACAGCGCTCTACAGATTATGTCTGGTGTAATCGGTTGTCACATGTTTATCAACTGGTGGGAAAATTTCATCACAGCTGCAACCCTAGTACAAACTTTATTTTGATACACTAACTAGACTAAAGCACGAACCATGAGCGCATGATGGCTAACTGTTTATTTTCACCACTGAAAAAGATCCTGAACAATGGCTGGCTGTTGTTCTCACCCTGCGCTTGAGCCTCTCCCTCTCTCTGAGGGTGAGGGTGTCTGCTTTGGCGATGACAGGAACCACGTTGACCTTATTGTGAATGGCCTTCATGAACTGAACATCCAGGGGTTTCAGGCTGGTTGGACAGGAAACAGGCAGGTACAGTGTACAAGAGAGACAGAAAAACCCAAGTAATTAAGAAGAGAGGGCAAGACAAATATGGTAAAGAAAATAAAAATGAACATCAGAGCATTTTATTAACTGAACAGGCCTGTATGTGCGCAGGTATGTACAGCAGGACTCACCCATGGCCTAACGGGGAGATGAAATAGAAGCAGCAGTGAACTCTATTGTCAACAATGTGTCTACGATTAAGACCGCTCTCATCATGGAGGTAGCGCTCAAACTGGTCATCGATGTAGCTGATAATGGTGCTGAAACTGCATGAGAAAAATATTCATTATATTACAGTGCACTGTGCTGAAACTCCTTTGAGCTGACCAAAGACACTAAATCTTAAAAGTCAAAGCTTAGATAAGAGTAATTGTGCCGCCCTTATGATAGATGCTTTCAAGCAAACATTTATTTTTAACTGTCCAGGACTGGTGGCTCATCACTATTCAAGATCACAGGACTGACTCTGGGTAATTTAGATTTAAAAATACCTCATCAGCATACACCCTGAAAAAGATTTCATACCAGTCTTGACTGTTGATGGCGTCCCCGTATCCTGGTGTGTCTACCACAGTGAGGCGGAGCTTCACCCCTCGCTCTTCAATTTCTACTGTTGACGCCTCAATCTGAACCGTCCTTTCAATCTTTTCTGATTGAAGAGAAAAACATAATAGCTCAAGATTTCATTAAACTGCTCCATTGGGTCGATTTGTTGACTATGTGCTTTAAAACACTGATTGTTTCATAGTGCTTTGCAGGAAGAAGGACCCCAGACAAAGCTTAGAAGATGCATCCCTGGGTGCGTGTGTGTTTTACCTGCTGCTCCAGGGATGACCCTCTCAGGGTAAAGGTCAGTGAGGAAGAGGCTGTTAATCAGGGTGGATTTCCCAAGTCCAGATTCACCTTTTCACAACAACAGAGGAAAATTTATCTATCAGTATGAAGCCAAAATCAGAATAAAGAGTCAAAATCAAAATGAGAAAAATCAATAAATATTACAGAGGCTGGTTGATGCAATCCTCTTTAATACAGAGTTCAGTTATAATAAATAAATAGGAGCTTGTCACCGTGCTGCAGGAAATGAGACATCTGCACTATGATACACACCAGGCAGTGCACCACACAGAAATACATGATACTGAATGTGACTTCAGCATTAATCTTTACCAGAACTGTCAGGTGACAGATTAAACAAGGCTAGGACTCGAGGAAAGAGTCAAAGTGTTTGTTATCAGTCAGCAGCAAGGGGACCACTGGATAGTTTCACTCTTGCAAATATTCACAGAAAGAACAAAGAACCTGGTTATCCTTTTCTAGTTGGACTCCATTTTACATGAAAAACTGTAATGGATTGAAAAAACTGTACTGAAGACTTAAATTGGTCTTATTTGAATGTCTCTGCTAAAATCATCAGGTTATGAACTAACTTAACTATATAAATTTAAAATTAAATTTATAAAATTAAAATTAATTAATTGAAATTAAATTTAAATTAAAGGCCTTTTACCTGGTTTAAAGTATCTTTAAACTGATTCTGGTAGACCCACTGAGCATTGTTTTAGCTGAATGCCTCATTTCTGGCTGGTTAATCCTTAAACTAAAGCCGCAGTTTAGCTTAAGCAACAAAAGTTAACATGTAAGAAAATACATGTAAGAATGTATGAAACTGTGTTTATCAAAAGATCCAATGCATAGATTTTAGTCAGCCCTATTATCAAAATTGCCATGTGATTTCATAATTATGTTTTCATTTGTCAATAATCACCTGAAACTTAAAATTTTTGTGTTTTCTTACTACAAAAAAGACCTTAGTATGGTTGCACTGTATTGTTAGTATGGTTGTGATGTTTCTACAGTAGTCCAGAATGGAAAAAACAAACACTCGCTCCACTGGGCCTTTCACATTATTACTTCACCTGATGACCACCAAGGGTTCTACCACACACTTGGAGAAGGAGTGAGGAGAGGGGTATTCAGTTGGTCTCAATTGCAACCGCACCCCTAGATGCCCCGTCTCCTACACACAGAGCCTTAAATTCTTACAGTTATGAAGTAACAGATGCTGAGATGTAAACAACCTAAAGCTTGTGTGCCTTTCCCAGGAATGCTGCCACTGTGATTCCCTCCCAGGCCATTGCAAAATATTTTCAGAAGACTTTACTGCATCCTAAACGTCTTGAATAGAACATCCAAATTGACATATGTACTACTTTTGCTACAGTATGGATGTATGTGGAAAGGGAGGTTAAGAGGGAAAAGTACGAGTTCTTTAGGGTGAGTATAAAAAGTGATGCAAACTCAATATAATTATGAATTTTCATATGAGGTTTATTATATCTTTTAGTGGGGGAGAACTGAGGCTATCTAAATGTGCAGTTAAACTCTAATTTATTTAAGGAGCTGGGTCACACAGAAGGTTAAATAAGCACTCAATGAGTATCCTTGCAGAGGAGGGACCAGCAGGACTTGTCCACTGTGTGAATCAATCCCTCGAGGCCCGCTGGCTACATTCCTCTCTAGTTTATTTTAAAGCAAAGGGATGAGCAGTGTTCAGGGGAGCCTTCACCCTCCCCCTCTTACCAACAAGCAGGGAGGTTCTCACAGCCACAGTGCTCACATCATGAGTTTACGCTGCAGAGCTGACGCCAGCTGAGCAACTATACTCACATGACGTCTGCCATTTTCTACACACCAAATGCCTTAATGTACTAATGTAAATACAAGGTCAAAGACAAAGCAACTAGCTTACTCTCAGCATACAAACAAAAGGAGGAACAGAGGTGTAAAGAACTGTACAACTGTTCTGTAGAAAGACCATTAAGAAAGTACGAAAGCAAAAACTACAAATTGGTCAGGCTAATGGCCAAGATTCCACCATAAATGTACCACAAAATCAGACTTACATGAGCCAAAGAACTGAAACACATTCTTTAAATATCCATGTTTATACTAACTGTCTATGAACCTTGTTATCACTAAGATACACCATCATTTTCCAAACTAAATAAAATCAGTGTTGCATAGTAACAAGAAGGAAATGAGAAAACAAGAAGACGGCAGGAAACAGAGATGACTCACTCACCTACCACCATCAATGTAAACTCAAATCCTTTTTTTACTGATTTCCGATGAACCTGATTAGGTAGGTTAGCAAATCCAACGTACCCTGGGGTCTCAGGGTTGTTGAACTGCCCCTGCTGTGAAAAGAAAAACAGGAGAAAAGTCAGCAGAGATACAATTTGTAAGAGAAAAGTTTGGTAAAATTAAATCTTAAAACAGCACATTGTTTTGTGTGTTATTACTACTTCAACCCAAAGTAATAACTATTAAAG
>JAPZDY010000004.1:7224232-7247760 GCA_029783645.1 Ctenochaetus hawaiiensis | reverse complement strand
TTACTAAGTCCAGTTGCCTTCGATTTATTTGCCCAGAATAACTATGACCTGGATGAATGAGAACATTCACAGATATTCTAAGGGGTAGTTTTCAAAGAGAATAAATTTCATATGCCAAAAAAATCATCAAATTACCGATCCAATCAGACCTTTAAAATCCTTATGATTCTCTCTAAACATATATTTTGGTTGATTTCCTTTAAATATTACTTGACTAAGTACAATATGCATATCCTTCAAAGGATTTACAATTGTATTTGTATATGCAGTTGTACAAACCATGAGCTCTACTTGATTTTTAAAATTACATTTGAATTACACCAAGAGGAGCAATGTGTACTTCTCTTTTATGGTATTTGGCACATTTTCTACTAAAAATTTTTTTTTAAATATGTATTTACAACTCACACAGTCCCCGAATAATAAACTTCAAAATTCTCTTATCATGGCTTACTGACAATATTTCTGTTAACCTTGTAGTGATTTATTCCTTTTTTTTTTTTTACACCAAACAAAACTTTCAGCTTTAAAGATAACAAATTGAAACATTTATTTTATCTTTATACATTTGTGTTTAGACAAACAGCATTATGCTTAAAAAATTACAATCATTGATTTATACTGACTTGTTGCACAAATGTATCATAAAACAAAAACCAAAATTGGGAATGCACACAAGAGTATTAAAATTCAATATCTGAAGGAGAGTGTCCCCTTATGAACCCTTGTGTTAGATTACAAAACAAACGTGTGTGTATTTTCCTGCTTTTGAGTGGAGGGTGAACACATCAAGAACTATATTAGCCAAGATGGTGACTCCTCTCTAATTGGTTTGAGCGCACACAAAAAGCCCAACACTTTAGATAAAAGTTCCAAACCACCACAAGTTGACCAACAAAGAGATATTCCTTTTTTTATATATGTAAATATGCAAACACATATATAAAGTCTCTGCTGTGTAAAATATTCAGTCCTGAGGATTGAAAAGGCAACATAGTTCTCAGCTCAGTGCGGTCCCCTTGTCCTCCGTTCACTGCGCTCTGCTTTTTAGAAACATCATATGGATGTTCCTTTGGTGACAGCAGTGCTTAAACTGCCGTGCTTTTGGTCCCGATGTGTGGCCGTGCAAACTCCACAAAGTCATCAATTAGGACAGGCCATGCTCCTGTTGAGCAAACAAGCAAACAAAACTACTTTATGAACTGACTCCAACATGGATGAAATACAGCTATGGATAAATGAATTTTTTAAACTATAAAACACCACAGGACCTGTTAAAAACAGGGTAGAAGCATTTAGGTGTACCTATGATATGTGGGTTATAGATACTGAGCATTAACGCTGTACTAACCTTCCTCATCATAATTTGACATGTCATCTGTGATCATTGTGCTGAAGTCTAGTAAAAGGTTCCAAGTGTCCTTAGGAATCGATCTTTTGTGGTGCTCCTGCAAAAGATGTAAGGAGAAGTTAAAGCAACACAATCAAAAGATGTAACACTTTGTTTTCAGACAAGTCTGGAGTGTAATCAAATTATCAAACTTACTACTAAAAATTTGTTCCACAAGTCCAGGAACTTGAATCTTCCAGCCAGTACTAAATTCCAATATGCAATTGCCATTTCTAAATCTGTAAGAAAAATCCAAAATAAGTCATTACATAATTAACAAAAAAACAAATAGTTCATTGTCCTTTTTACGTAGCCTTTTTTTGGGGGGAATGTTATGCTGTTACTGCACCTCACCATTCTGCAAAAAATTTACAATGGCAGAATGTGAGGTTAATTTTAAGCCTGCAAGAAAGGTAGGAACTTAATTGAGGTTTGAGTACAAAGCAGAGCTTGCACGGCTGGACATGGGTGTAACTTTTGATGACAACTAATGTGTGCAACCCACTTCCTGAAGATTCAAAAATAGTCAGGCGCAGATAGCATCTAGCTTAAGGAGAAACAGCAGCAATAGATAATGTCTGCAAATAAAGAAATCCAGAATCTTCTTTCTCTCCAAGCAAAGGACGCAGTTAACCACCAAGTATGTTGTACATGGAGGTAGACGCAGACGCTGTTGGATTACATATCATGCCTGTTGTGGCATTTATGTTCTACAATGCTGACAGGTTATCAAAAATCACACTCTGAGGAGGCATCATGCTGACATTGTTTGATTTGATGCAGGAAAAAAAGGAATGGAAAGATGGGACTTTGTTGCAGCGTTTTTGTGTGATCTCTGTGTGAAAAAAAGGAATACTAATTGATTAGCATTAAAAGATTCTTACCCAAACCTTTTTGGCCAGGATTCTTTGCAAAATTAAATGTAAACTGGTAAAAATCCTTAAATTTTCCATGGTCCTTCAACTCTTGCTCCATCTTTGGCAGTTGAGCTTTTAACTTCTCTATGCTGTCACACCTGGGAACCATAGAGCAGAGAGAGATATTTTAATAGTCAAATATATTTCCTTTTGTCTACTGTAAAAACAAGCAACCATGTGTAAAGAAGTGTATATCAGTAACCTGGTCAAAAAGGAAATTCACTTATTTGATCAGATTTGACGTCTTACAAATAAAGCCTAGAACTTCTGCACTGACAAAGCATTTTCTACCTGTAAAGTCTTTTAATTTACAGACTTTACTTATTTATTAAAGAACATTTAACTATGTGCAAGTGGCCACAAAAATGTGTGTTATTTAAGTGCTGTTGATTATTAAAGGGATATAACTTAGACAAACTTACCCCTGCTCCGCCATACCATCCATGAACTCCTGCTTAGAAAACTCGCACTGTGTTGCTGCCCTGAACTTCCAGGCTATGAGTAAGACACTTATGCTGGCTGGGTCCAGAGTCAGGTCGTCACAGAACTGCTGGATCCCGTCAATGCCAATCTTGTTGTCATCGTGAGGATCTGAGTATTAAAGTGTGAAAAGTGATTTTTTTTATACTTACTTATACACAGTGCTGAAATAACACTGCTTGCGTGGCAAATTCTTACAATTTAAAAAAGGCTTTCCGTACCTCTGTATCTGTTGTACAACTGTTCAAGCTTCTTCTTGTCTAAGGCCCCCTTTATATTTGGAACATAGAGCTCTGGATTTTGGAAAAACTTGTCAGTGGCAACATCTAGTTTCCAGTCATTTTGGGACAAACAGGTCAGTGCGGTCTTCTCATTGGACTGAGTGAAAATCATGAACTGACGAACTTTATCCTTCTGTGAGGACTTCAGCTTGTTCTGCACAAAGACACACACACAGAAAAAAAACACTGACCACCTGCTGCTGCAATAACACACGAATTGACATATGTATTGAACAGCATAAGCAAAAACTCACTTCTCATATAACGTTAACACAGAAATTACATTAAGCAGTTGTCCACAATATTCTGCAGGATTCTTAACGATCCAAAAATTTCAAATTAAAATCCCAAAGAATAGACATGAACACAATACCATGGCACAACACCTTTCAACAACCGCAAGCTAGCAATAATAGCTAACCTGACAGAAGTGACCGACTTGCAATGTGTTGATTGTCAACTGGCTATTATCTCTACATTTACGATACCGCTGAAAAAACAAGCTAGTTAAAAAGTCAGGTCGACGACAATCAATACCTTACACAACGGCACTGTGTGTAATGTTAACTAGTTTTATTTGTCAGTAGACTTAAGGGCTAGCAGGTAAAGCTTGCTAAATAGGCGAGATGGCCATTCCCATCGTGAGCTAGTCGGCTAATGCTAACGTCGAGGGCTACGTTTGTTTTTATAATATAAAGGAAACAGGATATCATTAGCGCAGCTCCTTCACCATATTATTGACGACAAAACTTAGAGTTTATGAGGGCCAGTAGTATTTATGTTTACATCACGTCACCAGAAAAAAATTGTCATTTCTTACCATGTTTGTTTTTGCCCGACTGCCTTTCCTCCCATCCAGCTGGCTAATGCGTGTAAAGTTTTTACAAGTCACGCAAGTACTTCTTCCGGTTGAAGTCTCACTATTCGAAATAAAGGTATAAAATTATTTGTCCCTAACTATGTCACTTACCCAAAAATGTATCACAATTGTATTTTCTGGTCATTCTATGCCATATTGTAAGCGTTTATCTTGAAGTAAAAAAAAACAAATTAGACTCTCAAATTAAATTTTGAGAGTTGTGACACGAATTTTGATTTACTAACTTGTTTCCTTTTTTATTTTGGAGCAATATACCGGAAGTGACTGTAGAGGTCATAAAAACATGTAAATCTCTTCTTGTCTGACCCATCAAACGTCGCTCTGGATGTTCAGAACGGCCCTGAAAAGACTTCAAAATAAATGGAGATCATACAGATACAGGTTTGTGCCTTGGATTGTACTCAACCTGTCAAAAAATGAGAAAACTCTGCGACAGGTGACGGAGCGCTCGAAAGACAAACTGGTTCCTGATGAGGAGGTTTCAGAAAGACTGCTGAAGCTCTTCGAAGTCCTGCTCAGGAGTCACTGGGCTCGTCATGGGGAGCTTCAAGCAGCTCAGACTCATTATCTTAGACGGGTTACAAGTGAAAAAAAACCTGATGGCGGAAACTCAGTGTGTGAAGATAATGCCATGTTACAAACTTTGGGATTCTGCATTGACCGGAAGCCTAGCACTTTGCCGTTTGCAGGAACTGGAGTGTTTGTAACCAAAGGATTTGTACCCAAAGGAGCTACAGTTGCTATGTACCCTGGCACTGTCTATCAAGCCTATGAGCCAATTCTCCTCCAGTCCATTAGAAACCCTTTTGTATTTCGGTGTATTGACGGTGTCTTGATTGATGGAAATGACAAAGGTATCTCCAAAATGGTGTACAGGTCATGCAGTGGCAGGGACAGGATAGGGCCTTTCATGATGAGTGACACCAGCTGGCTGACAGATAGTCCAAAAAACCCTCTTGCCGTGGGTCAGTATGTGAACAACTGCTCCAACGAGTGGCCTGCTAACGTGTGCTACCAGGAGTATGATGTGCCGGACGAATTTCCCATCGAGCTTCGCCAGTATATGCCCAATGTCAACTACAGCCAGGACACTCATAGACCTTTACGCTGTGTTGTTCTTGTATCACTCAGAGACATTACAGCAGGAGAGGAACTTTTCTCCAATTACTACACCATTGTGCGTTAGAATCAAAGATCTCCCACTGCTCTGCTTTGCGGTCAGAACCAAAGAAAATATCAATTTCTTTCATTCTTACAATATTATTGTCTGCCTTCCTAAAGAAAATAAAATAACGCTTTTGAATAATATCTGCTTTTGAAAACTCAGCATTGCATTAAAAAAACAACAAAACATGCCCTGTATGGTTTATTGTACTATGCAAGAGACAAAACTGCTCTTATTTGCCAGTGGTGACGGGCACTGTAGAAGTATACAGAGAGATCCTTGATGAATTTTTCCAGGGGAAACAGACTACATAAGATCCTCATTCTCCTTAACTCATTGAAAGATGGGGTTTTCAGTCACTGACTGAAGTATGTGTAGCAATAATGCAAGTAAAAGTGGCCCAAAACAAGCAAGGTCAAAATATAAAATATAATTGCTGATTTTAGAGTTTAATACTGTTTTTTTTTAATAAGAGTTGAACTCATCTTACAGTTTATCAATCTGTAAGATGTATGTTGTAACAGGGGTGGGGCTAAATTTTCAGGGTAGTCTTAAAGGTACAAAGTGCTCACATGCTTTGGAATTAACAAGTATTGGCAAGTGACATAAAATGGAATTACTCAAGTAAACTACAAGTACCTCAGACTTAAAGAGACAGAGTGGGGTCCTGATTAAAACAGATACACTTACTTTGTTGGGGGATGGATCAAATGCTCAGACTTAAGTTTTAAATAGTGTGTAAACTTTGATATCAACTTAATCCTTGGGGATTTCAGGGCAGTGATGTTTTAAGTCCAGAACAGATGTACACACAGATGTACAAACTGCTACTCTGACATTTCTCCGCGACAAGTAATGCAGGTACCCCAAGTAAATTAGAATTCTGTCATTTAAGAATTACTAAATGATGGAAACAAATTAAAAAAAAACAGGACACACTCATACACGCACAGAACTTGGAGAATATAGGGCCGGACAGAGAACTGAATTTAACACCTCACTTTATAAGACAAAAGAACAGTAAATGTACGGACGTATGTGTATAAAAACGATATAATTAGCTATGTAAAAGTTATTATAAGACACCTGGTATGACTACCAGTCTTACAATCCCTCTTTTTCAGTCCCCGTGTATTACCGGCATTTTACGTCATTTGCATCACCTGAGACCTCTCCCAAAAATCGTTGCACAACCTCAACAAACGAGTTTTTGGCCTGTCAGAGACACGGTAGCGGTCGAAGCCCTACTTATTACTGCAACATCCTTCCGCCGAGAAATATAGTCTGGAATATTTTTTTACATTTTTTATAGGTTACTGAAATGTACTTTATGTGTAGAAGATGGTGAATAAAATTTAATCCATTACAAACATTTAATCAGTTATATGAGACAAAATTATCAGCGAAACTGAGCATCAAGTTCATCAGTAAAACTAGTCCGGCTGCATAAAGGCAGTTGGCATCGCCATTAGCGATCTTTCCAGTCGCATGCTGAAGTTGGGAACAGATCATGTCTTGCGATTCTGCTGATTACAACAGGTAAAATCGTATATTTGTTCACGCTTTTAAACAATACTATGTGTTCAGATGTACTCAAGCTTGTCGCGTTAGTGTGAACTCACAATGATACCAAATTTGTAATAATTTAGCTGAGTAGGCCCTAACCGCTATGAGAGCGATGTGGTTGCTAACAGTTAGCTTTGTGTCACCGTGGCACCGCAGTTCTAAATTGCCGTTACAGAACATTCGTGTCAAATGTTTCGGTTTTCTTATAAATTATGAGACTTATCAAGACAGGGCGGTATATTCGTAACAGGTTGTTAATGTCTTAGCTAGTGGTTATCTACTTCAACAACGAGTAGGCCGAGCTCTAGCTCGGCCTCGCTAATACTTCTCAGGCATTAGAAGCCACCGTTGGTAGCACAGGCCCCACTGTCGGACATATTGGCTAATTCAGTGAGGCTGAGCTCCATGTTGAAATATTCCGAATGTGTGGAGACATGACTCTATAAGTCTCGTTTTTTGGTACAAAGAGACGTAGTCGTTGTGGGCGTGTGAGCCGGTCTTCCACATTGTTACATAATCGCTAAATTTCAGAATGGCAGGTAGTTCAGTTCTGCTCGAGGAATTTGACACGTGCAACCAGCGCAGCCCCGGACTATGTAATGAGACACTCTGGGCGTAACCCGTACCACCGAACACCCGCTCACTACACAGCTGACGTAGCATTTACGTTTTGACAGTTAATGGACGTGAAATAGGCGGCTTTTTGTATTAGGAGTCAGAGACACGTGGTAGGGATCACTGCTCATTGTAGTTGCCTGTTAATCATGATACTAGCCTCAGAACACAGTTTCTATCAACGTGATGATATAATGTCAAAGTTGACTTTGATCTGTATCACTTCCCTTTAACAGCTCAAAAGATAGAGACCATGGGGGGCCCGATGGAATGGAGCCTGATGGTGTCATTGAGGTATGTAAATGATCAAGACATTAGTCTTCTCTTCACTGTTGAACATATTTTACGTTTTTTATTTACGTTTACTTAAACATTTAATTTTCTTTTTAATTTAGAGCAACTGGAGCGAGATTACAGACAACTTTGATGATATGAACCTAAAAGAGACTCTTCTTAGGGGAATATATGCGTACGGTTTTGAAAAGCCATCTGCCATTCAACAAAGGGCAATCATTCCCTGCATCAAAGGTACAGTAAACAAACTCATCTAATAATTCCGTTGTTCTGAGTGAAATGATGCTTTACCATCTTTCGGGACTTACCCATTTATGGGGATAACTTTGTTTCCACTGATCACTCAGTATTATTCAGTAATATCAAATATGAATTGTTTTAACACATTCAAGACAGAGTTGCCACAGTTTTGAAGTTTTTTATAACCCTTTTCTATTCATTTCTTGAAGCAATCTGTTCATGTTGTAAATATTTGTCCCCTTACTATTAGGCTATGATGTCATTGCCCAAGCCCAGTCAGGCACTGGCAAGACGGCTACGTTTGCCATCTCTATCTTGCAGCAGCTGGACACTGAGCAGAAGGAAACTCAGGCTCTGGTGCTGGCTCCCACCAGAGAGCTGGCTCAGCAGGTATGCTGTTCCTGAGGTCACGATTACCTCAGTATCTCAGACCTAAAACAGCTCATTGAGGACACTGTTTCAAGTACTAAGGTACTTTTTTTATTAAATTCTCTTAAAATTAATTGTGAAGCAAAGTATCCTCTGAGGATTGGTGCAGTCCTTGTCCATGGCTGCATTGGTCTAAAAGGTGATTTGGCATATTGGATTGAGACTTTGCGCTTAAAACATTCATATGTTGCTGTGGAAATCTGGGTGACATGATGGTATACCATCTTTCGGGACTGACTCTTGTTATGGAGAGTTCCTTTCTATTTTACTGATCACTCTGAACAGTTATTCTACGCTCTTGATAGAAATATCCTGTCTCTCCATCCTTATTACAAAATCTTGAAGTGTCTTTCTCTCTCTCTCTCTTTCTCCTCTCTCATTAGATCCAGAAGGTCATTCTGGCTCTAGGTGACTACATGGGGGCAACCTGCCATGCCTGCATCGGAGGGACCAATGTCCGTAACGAAATACAAAAATTCACGGCTGAGTCCCCTCACATAGTGGTGGGGACACCAGGCCGTGTGTTTGATATGCTTAACAGGGGGTTCTTGAGTAAGTATCAAAGGGCTTTTTCAGTAGAAAACACTCTCCAGCATGCAGTTTATTTTAAGAAACAAAGGTTGACTTTTAACAAAACATTTCTGCGCAGGCTCCAAATTTATCAAGATGTTTGTCCTGGATGAAGCTGATGAGATGTTGAGTCGAGGGTTCAAAGATCAAATCTATGAGATCTTCCAGAAACTGAGCACAAACATTCAAGTAAGATTTTTACAGACAAAGGCACAACACTTACAGTTGATAGGTTAACTGTGACACCCTTCCGCATTAACAGAAATCTGCTATAATTGTGTGATCCAGAGTTTATCTGTTTCATGCAATAATGCTAGCAGAGTATTGCGTGGAAGGAGATCATATTGCACTGTACTGAAAATGAGATGTTGTCGAACCTCTTTCTTAATGTTCATTGACCTCTGTCTCAAGGTGCAGCGCCACACTTAACTCTGCATTTAATTGTTTCACACTTGAAACATAAAATTAAGTTTTGACAAGATTGTTCAGTAAATGAGTTTCCTGGACCTTGCAATAGTGTATCGTATGTCTCTGACAGGTGGTCCTGCTCTCTGCCACCATGCCAGCAGAGGTGTTGGAAGTGACCAAGAAGTTCATGCGAGAACCCATCCGCATCTTGGTGAAGAAAGAAGAGCTTACCCTTGAGGGTATTAAGCAGTTCTACATAAACGTGGAGCGAGAGGTGGGTTTACTTGTCTAAAATTTTAGACTTTCCTTCTCTCCAAAGCACCCTGCTGAAACTGCAGGAGCCAAGCCTTGCTGGTTTAGCTCATGTGGCCGTGTAAGCATGGGTACACCAGGGAAGGAGATAAAAAGCACAGTTTCGGAAATGAGGCTTGGAGGGACCTCTTTCTTAATGTCCAGTGTCCTCTGTCTCGAGATCCTGTGTTACACATTAGCTGCTCCCTTTAAATTAAAAGAATCTTAAGTGGTTGCATGATCATTGACCTTGCAGCAAGTCTGCAGTATGACCTGTCAGGTGAAGTGTGTTATGTTCACAACACATTACTTGGCATAATTCTTGGTTTTTTTTTTTTTACAACAATGTCCCCAGGAGTGGAAACTGGACACCCTGTGTGATTTGTATGAAACACTTACCATCACCCAGGCTGTCATCTTCCTCAACACTAGGAGAAAAGTTGACTGGTTGACTGAGAAGATGCACGCTAGAGACTTCACAGTCTCTGCTCTGGTAGGATCTTTTCTCTGCCTGCTTGGTAGTACAGCTGCTATTTTAAATCAGTTTACTTCATTGCTTCTTAAGGCTTATTCGCATCAACTCTGGACATTTTTCTAACTGAAATTATTCTCCACTTGCAGCATGGTGACATGGACCAGAAGGAGCGTGATGTGATTATGAGGGAGTTCAGGTCTGGCTCAAGCAGAGTGTTGATCACTACTGATCTTCTGGTAAGTATGTTATTTTGGGATAGAAACCAAATGATAAGTTTTGAAGTTAAAACCCAAAATGTCCAATTCTGCAACAGACCTGAAGTGGCGAAGCAGTCAAAACTTTTTGGGATATTAGGGCTCGTTCTCCACAATGGGTTCTTCTTATATAGGAATCTGTTACTTATAAACGAGCAACATTGATATCTACAGTGTTACTATTTGACTCTGAATCTGGAACATTATTTAAATTTTATTTGTTTTCCCTTAGGCTCGCGGGATTGATGTCCAGCAGGTTTCACTGGTCATTAACTATGACCTTCCTACAAACCGAGAGAACTACATTCATAGGCAAGTTGCATCATGTAGTTGAACTAATATAAGCTCCTCAATCAGTGTGAGTCTAACATGGCTCTTTCTTTCCCTCCCTGCAGAATTGGTCGTGGTGGCCGTTTTGGCAGAAAAGGAGTTGCTATAAACTTCGTCACTGAGGAGGACAAGAGGATTCTTCGGGACATTGAGACGTTTTACAATACAACCGTGGAGGAGATGCCTATGAATGTGGCTGACCTGATCTGAGCTCCGAGATTTCTTTTTCTTAAAAAAAAAAACGCAGTGATAGCGATCGTCCACTTGCATTGTGCTTATATTATTCGAGGGGGAAAAAAAACTTCTCAATGCTAAAACCTTGGATCAGAATTTTGGTATGTGCTAAAAGCGAGGTGACTTCTATGGTGGTCCCTCTCGGACAGTTGTAGATTCTAACCTCGACAGCTGGCTGGTTGGAGCTACAAAGCCATGGGGTCTGTAAACATTAGGGTCCTTATCAGGTATTTCTTTCCATGTCCAATAAAGATGTGTGTATTCGATGTTCTTCACCACTTAGTAACTTACTTGTGGACTAAAAGGTATAAGTGCTGTATAAAGTCTGCAAATTATGTTATGCTAACATATGTACGATGTATTGTGGGCCTGCTTAATAGAGGCACTTGTCATGTTAAACTGTAGATTCACTTGCTTTTGTTATCTTTTGTGAATGTTTTAATTTAAATGTACCCTTTTTTTTTTTTAATCCCTCTTGCTCTATCAAAATTCCTCACTGGTTGGCCGTAATTTGCTGACGTGGTTTTACCCTCAGAGTATATTGCTATTTACCCCCTTGACTACTTTTGAGATTTCCTCCTCCCCAGAATTGTATGAATGTCTTAATAAACTGAAATTGCTGTACGTAAACTTGCATTATTGTCATACTGAAATACTCACTTATTTATGTACTTGAGAGAAGGTATTAGCTGTTAACTAGCCTCTTATTATCATGAAGCTGCTGTTTTAAAGATGGATGCAATCTGAACTAACGCGTGGAAAAGCAAGTTACACTTCTTTCAACATGGCTGTGCTGGAGCAGCAGGGAGAACTGGTGAGCACAGTTGAGGAAGACTTGTGACATGGCACCACCTAGTGGCAAGACAGCAAATTTAATCTTTGGGACGCCATATTAAACAGGTTATCCTCTATTCAAAAAAAGCAAACAAAAATAAGGGAACCGTTCGTGCTAGGTAAGTCTTAAAATCCAGACAATGCTAAAGGAATTAAAAGTGCCATTGCTTGTAAAAAACTTACATATTTAAATATATACAAAATGAGTTCTCACAAAGGCATACAATATGTGCTCTATGAAAAAGATGCTATTCATAAAATCTTTCAGTCAGTTAATGAGCATACATTATATTAACTTCTCACCCTTCAGGTAGAAGAGATGATCTTTAATGTTGTGCCTCAGAAAACATGGAAGTCTGCAAAATTGTGTTTTCATGGTAAAGTAAACACCAAACAGTTTATTGCAGTCAAAAGTTGATTCTAAGCACCATAACTCATGGTTGAGTTTACATCAGTTTAATCCATCATGTATAGAATAAGAAAGGATACATAAAGCAAACAAGAAACTCACATTAATCCTGTGAATCAACCAATTCTAAGTTAATTTTGATTTTTTTTTTTAATTAACAAATAGCACAGATGTATTGGGTACCATAAGCCAAATAATAAAAAAAAACAGAAAAACAGTTGTGCTATCATGGAGAGGGTTTTGTGCTCATTTTCATTTTGTGCATCAATATACACAAAATGAAAATGAGCAATTTGAGCTTTGCCATGTCATGACAATGATATGATGATACGACTAAAGCTAGCTATCAGCACACAACTGTGGTTTATTTATACAAAGGCTGGTCTGTTTTGTCAGTTGAGGGGAGGCGGGGGTGATGAGTAAACCCCTATAATCTAATTCTGTAATGAACAGAGCAGGGAACATGCGTAAAGTGTATTTTTGTAAGAATACTTGAATCCACCTGACAGTGTTAAGTTATTTACAGAGCAAGAAAGATAAACATCACCCATCCTATCCACTCCACCCTGCAGCTTTTAGTTTATATCAGAATTATTATCAGCCTTTACACAATATACTCTGTCAGTGTTGTTTTCTCTGCTACAGGAAGGTTTTAATGCACTTTTTTTAGTGTAGATTTGACAACCAAAAGCAGTTAGTTACATTAAAATTTGCAAAATTGTTCTATATGTTTAAGATATCACTGAATTAATTCTGAAATAAACTCTGATCTCTAATTTATGCTTATAAATGTTCTTGCCTAACAAGAAATTACAACCCCTTCAGTACATGATTTTAAAAAAAGAGCCTAGTTTTTGCCATTTATATACAAAACAGTTGGTCAGTAGGATTCTGAATATCACTACTTTGTCCCACTTAAAGGTTTAAATTTTCTGTCTATGGTTGACCTGTCGGTTCAGAACTCTTGTAGACTTCATATTTTGTATTCTTGTCTGATTTTAAATCAATATACCTCTGTGATTTATTTCTTTTGCTGCCTGTACATATATGTACATATTTCTGTCGTGCTGCTGCAACAGATGAATTTCCCTACTGGGGAACAATGAAGTTTCATCTCATCTTATATGCAAAACAGTATTTTCCACCGAACATTGCCTCATACTGTGCTTGCACACAATGCTTGTTTTATCAACCTTCCTTTTTGAAGTTGTTAATATTAACAGTTAAAATCTATCCATCGAACAGAAATGTGCATACCTGAAGACAAATTTTCCTTTTAGATACCTAAACCAAAAGTTTGAAGACCCAATGTGAAATATAAAACAGATAAAAGGGATGGAAATGGGATGAAAATAAGAATCATTGTGTTTTTCTTACCTTAGAATGAGCCTTGATGCTAAGCTAAGCTAACCACCTGCTGGCTGTGGCCTTACCTTTAGAGTACAAAAGATTACGGCAGTATCATCTAACTCATCTAAGTCTTGGCAAGAAAACAAATAAGTGTGGGCCTGTTCCCCAAAATGGAGAGCCATTCCTTTACGTCACTAGGGTTTATCTGCTTTCATTTGAACTTTTGTGCCTGGCAGAGAAATTAGGTAAACTCAGATACATATCTGGCAACATCTGCTGAATGCTCAAACAACTCAACAAGAAGTCTTGAGCAAGATTATTTACCCGAGCAAGACAAGAGGCAGATTTCCACATAATTCCTCTTTAATGCTTGTTATAATTGGCTGAACTCCAACTGTGTGTGTGTGTGCATATGTGTGTGGGTGTGTGGGTGTATGTGTGTATGTGATGTGTGTTGGGGGTCAGTGGTGGGTCACAGGGCCACTGCTGGTTAGGTGTGGAAGATTAGGGGAAACATATGGAGTGAAGATTGGTTAAGAAAATATGATTTACAGAGGGAAAAACAAACTACAGTTTATTTGTTGACCTTTACTTCACAACATTAACCTTTTCTTTTGGTTGCCTTCTTTACTTAGTAAACAATTGACAGAAGTTGTGTGATAGAGGTGTGTGAACAATTTTCAGCGCCTGGAGGGGAAAAGTTGAGAACTTATGGTTTAAGGCTACTTTTTTCCATTTTCTAAAGAGAGAATAGATCAGCTTAAGCAATAGCTTGCCTGTGGGGCTCAGCTGCTGCATACACCACAGTCTGCAACTATATTTAGCATGTCAACTTTGTCAGGACAATTATTTAGCAAAGCCGCCTCTTGGGAAACGACTAAAGATGATCTTCATTGTCCTTATGACTAAAGTTAGCAGCTGACTCCTTGTGGATTTATTCTCAGTAATGAATCAGAAAATAACAAACCAGCTTCAGTCTCAAAGCATATTTAGATTAACCATATTACACATGACATTATCGGATTCTCTAATTTGAAGGAACATAATTGCCTATATATCATCCTAAAGTTGATATCCTGATATCAATTGGAGGTAAATTTTTAAAACAGTCAGTTATAGCAGTTTCGTTCCCAGATGTAGGCAGCTGGTTGCATTCTTAGGTCTAAATCCTTGGTGTGAATTATTCTTCCTTATGTGTTGCCTTGGAAACAGAGCAGCTGTTTGGAGAACAGCTAATCCAGGCCACATCCCAACCATAAATAAACATATAGACAATTCACAGGTCGAGGTGAAGTGAGGAGAGGGAGACATTTTCATGACCTCAAACTGGCAAACAGGGAGATGTTTTATAGTGATTTTAAAGGAAAAAAATGATAACTACAAAAGTGAGATTTAGCTAAAAATTAAATATTAGCAGAGAGGAAACCAGTCTGCAAAAAGAGGGTATGCAAAGGCTACTGAAGGGAGTGAATAATATAGATAAAAAAAAAATTCAGCTCCTACAAGAGTTTATATTGTGAATAAAGCAGCAGATGAATTAATGCTCACATTCATTGAAGCTCGAATGTAAAAACCTTGAATTAATTCTGTCTCAGTTAATTTAACAACATGCTGTAGCTCTGAAACGTAAAATTGGAAACCTTTCCTCTGGCCCAATTTAATCATTCACACACCTGAAAAAAGGCCACCACTTTTGTTGGTCTGCAAAGGTTTATGATATTAATCTAATGTCTGCTGAGCACTGACACAGAACCAGCCTCAGTCATTACTGTAAGCAGTGTGCCAGATGCCTCCTCGGATCAGACACACTGAGGACGCTGATGACTTTCTGACCGTTGCTGGGGGATATTTTTGGCTCTGCGTATCACATGTCAGACGGAAAATAAATCACAATCATAGTGAGCAGTATTCCACTACACACACCCGGGCAAGGTTCATTCCTTCACTCATAAAGGTGTGTTTAGGGAGCAAACTGTGGAGTACATACAAGCTGTTTGCACCTCCATGCTAATGAGGCTTTTCTAACACATACACCTGTTTAGCTGCTTAGCAAACTGTTGCTATGGGAAAAGGCAAACACATGGAGGGGCTGCGGGCTGCTTATTTGTGCAATTATTGCACAGCCTCTGCAGCATTGCTTCCTGTGCATGAACTGGATATATGTGGTGCTGTGGTTTAAGCTTCCCGCCTCAACTGAAAAATGTGGTCGATCTAAAAAAAAAAAAAAATGCATCAGGTGCAAAAATGACTGTGCTGTATGTGGACCTGAAGTCAGTGCTTTCAGTGAGTGCTGCACTTTGATGAAAGTTAAAAAAAAATATATATATATTTTGTGGTAAATTTATACCTAATTTATGTGGTAAAGAACACTTTCAATGACTTCTTTTGCACATGAAAGCAGTCAGTTATCATGTTTTTTTAAATAAATTTGGTGAATCATTTTTTATGAATTGGTTATATCTTTGTGAGAGTTGTGTTTCCTGTCCTTGGAAAAAAAAATTCAGCTTACAGAATGTGTTTTTTTTTTTATTATTTTCCAAAGCAGTGAAACTGCTTTTGTGATGTTCTGAAATCTACTGGTCCCTTTGAAGTTGTATCAGTTAAGAGCTGTGCAATCAAACCAGTGAAATCTTCAACCGTTCCAGAGTTTCCTAATTCTTAATATGTTTCCTGTACTCATGTTTCCTGACCAACAAGACTTCTGCAATGAACAATAATAATAAAACACTTAGAGTTTCACTTAGTAGATTTTATTTAATTAAAAAACATTTTTTCACAAATTTAATTACAAAAAAAAAAGATCTTATAACCACAAAAATGTCTATATAGAACACTTTGTTGCTATCTTCATCATTTTCTCAGCACAGGATTTGCAACCTGATGGCAGTTACACATCTGTTCTACTTCACTGTGAGGAATTTTGCACTTCATGACATGAGGACAATTTTAGATCTGACACATCACTAACATAAAGGATATTGTCTCAACATTGACTCACACATCAGAAACACAAAAATGTGTCACTTCTGCTTCACATTTTCATTTTTAGACACACAGACCTCTTAAGGGTAATTCAGCAGTTTCAAAATGTGTATTCATTTCAGGCAATGCCAGTGAGAGAGGTTATATTGTAATAAGAAATTATACTCTTATAGTATTTAAAGTTTTGGCAACTTTTTATCTTATGTATGACAGCAGTAGAAGGGTACAAACATGACAAGGTGAAAATACACGCTTACTCAACTGGCTGAGATGGAAAATAAATGAGTCCATCAATAAAAATCTCATTTGTGAGCTCAATTTGAGTCCTGACAACAGCATCTTTGTAAAACCTACTTTTTAACACATTCTGCTGTCAACACAGAGCCAGTGTTATCACATTACTAAAACAGCACGGCTAGAGGTCATCGACATGTGGATGATCTTACACAAACAGTGACAAACATGAATTGTGTGGTTGCTTTGTCTCTCAAAACACACAGATCACACGCTCCAGTGTTTTAACATGGGTGTCCGACTGAAAGGACTGAGGTAATATTCGCAGCGATGATTCTACTTTCGATATGTCCTCTGACTCACTCCATCCCTCTGTGTCACATGCTGACACACGCAAAAACCCGAAGTCATCCTAAAAAAACGCTGCTTTGCAAGGGTAGGTGTTAAAATAATAAGGTCTACAAAGCAAAGAGATTTTAACCACTGCGCAGTACAGCTTCCCCACGAGCCCAGAGGTCCTCTGTTTCACCTGTGGGTGCGTCGCTGCCTTCCACAGGTCATAGATATCTTCCACATGACCATGTGATGTCATCATCTGGTCATAGATACACAGGTGGTAGGGCGCTTTGCCCTCACCTGAGAAATAGACATGCTCCTGTGGTGACACACCAACAGCGTTGGCACAGATGCCCATGAACACATCATCTATGTAAAGAGAGGCGTTTAGGGTCAGCGTGGCTTGGTAGATTTTGTCTGCTACGTCCCTGGAGACAACATAACCGGCCCCAGCTGTGTAGTCAGGGTAGGACATCCACTGGTACATCTCAAAGGGTACATAGTACTTACTTTCTTTGCTTCGGATTGGTGGTGCCCCTCTGTGAACTCGACCAATCCAAAAGTCTGTGACGCCTTTGCTGCTCATGTCCTGCAAGTAGGCCACAAGGTTGGGCATGTGGACAAAGATATCATCATCAGCAGTCATGAGGAAGCGGGCGTGTGCACAGCGACTGTGCATCCAGTGGAACTGCAGGATCAGCTTCAGGGTCAGGTTATGGAAGGAGTCCAAAAAGTCCTGTTGGATCAAATCTCCATGGAGATGGTTCTCATGGATGAGCTGCTTCTGAGAGCCAACCCTGCTCCTCTTGCTCCACACAGGCTCCTCCTTCTTGGTCTGAGGTGCTCCCAAGGCGAACATCACCTTGACTGTCACTCCCAGCGTGTTCTGGATGTAGGTCTCATTACCCCAGGTGGATCTAATGGCATTGCGCCTCTCAATGTTCTCCGGAGATGTTTTAATAAAGAGAAGGAGGAGAACATCCTTGCCTGAGCACTTATCCGGGTGGTCCAGCAGGTAGCTGAAGTTGCTGAAGCTTTTAGCCTGCTCTCGTGGGATGGTGAGACTCTTGTTCATGTAGGTAAATTGGTTGATCAGGTAGCGGAATGAGTAGGACTTGACGTGGCTGACGACGCTGTTGTCCATCTGCTCCCAGCAAACCATCACCACTGACAGCACCAGACATGTGGTCATCAGCTGCACACACTGGCATTTTCGTATCCGGCGGAAATTCACAAACATCCTGGAAACTTGTGGCTGGTGGCTGTGGTCCCTGTCTGGTTGGTGATGGTGTGTGCAAAGGAGGAGGAGGAGGAGGTGAGGTGGTTGAGGTTGAGAGTGTTGTTCCAGTACCTCAGAGCAGCACTTGGTGGGTCTTCCATACTAGGCTTTCCACATTCAGCAGGAGGCATCGGCGACAGTTGGCGTCACTGGGTGTGCCGGGAAATGTCCTGCATCGCAGCAGAATCTCTAACAGGCTCACAGTTGCCCAGCAGTCGGGAACTCATCTTTCACCCATGAGGCTGTGATGCTACAACGTTGAGAAAAGAGAACATGTTTACTATTATGACACAGTTCCATGTAGGTTTTTTTAGTACCTTTACTCTTTTTGCTTTCAAAAAGAGGAGGGATATGTTTTCTCAACATCTGCTTGAGTAATGCCTTCCCCATTTGAAAGCAGTGAGACAGGTACATGTTACGCAAGCAGGTAAATTTTCATGTGTTGACTTGTGCAGCTTTTTGTTAATAGATTATTAGACATTTTGATTCAATTAAAACCTTTTATTAAAAATGATAAAATAGGACTTTTCACCTTCAGTCTGACAGAGAGTTGCACAATTAAAACTGTGTTACAGTGAGAGTTTTCTGAACTTGGCATTTGACAGTGTTTCTGTAGAGGAGTAGTAACATTAGCTGAAAAGTCAAAAGTTAGTGAGGTGAGAGAGGGGGGAGAGGGACAATGAAAGCAAAAGCCAACACAGCAAATGTGGCAATACAAGCCGGTCCATAATGGAGGGGTTTAAGGTGCAGACCCACTGAAATCGCTGATAGTCATGGAAAGCATTCAGGCACAATGGACGGTGTCAGAATAGCTCGGCAGCACAATGCGGAACGAGAATAGCCTGCTTCCGGCCGGGCCTGGCTGAAACCAAGGGGGGATCATGATGGGCCCAGGGCCTGGGAGTCCCACCGCACCCCGAGAGCTTTTTAAACATCACTGGATGGCCTGTGCCTAATGGGGTCACTGGCTCAGAATGGCTCTCTTTTCACTCTGGCTGATAATGAGAAACTCTGCCTCACCTCTGGTTCACGTCAGCCTGTGGCTCTTCCACAGTTTGCAGGCTGGGACAAATACCTCACTAAGGTGGATAAACTTAGTAGATAAAAGATAAAATGTTCCCCTTTTGTTTTTTTCTCTCAGAAACCTTTTTTTTCCTTACATTTCATCACTGATTTTCATTATTATGATAAAATATTTAGATGTTGATTTTATGCACTCAGTTTTCTTCCTGTTCTATTCTTGTTAATTTTCTTTTCATATATGTAAATGTATATATATTTTTTATAAATTTAAATTTAGTATAATCTTTAATTAAGATGGATTATTTGTACAAACCAAAAGGGTAACTTTGCCAGGAGACTGACCCTAAAAAACCTCTCCAAATAAAAAGATCAGTCATTAAGTATTTATTAATTACTTGCAATAACCATAAAAATATTTGTCAGTAGAGGCGATGCAACACTTAGGGTCAGGAAAGAGAGGCTTACGAGCAAATGGAAAGGTAATGATGAAGTTATGATTCAGTGCTCAATAACCACTCAGTATGATGCACTACACTCCTAAAAGGGAAAGGAAAAGCAATCTGGAGACAATTATGACAAAATGAGGGACAAAACAGTAATTTATGATAGGGAACTAGCAAAGAATGAGTTGTAACTAGCTGGTTCAGAGTTATTCAGAAATTACTCATGAAAAGAAACTGATAAGTATGATCGATTTAGAGATATTTATGAACCAGTAGTTACTAAATGATTCATCAATATGGCATCTTCCAGTCTGCTGACTAATTCATTAATATCATCTTTGTCGTCCTCTGTTAGGAATTATTTGGGGAGTACAAAAATTCATAATTTATGAAGTAATTGCTGGAGTAAATGAAACAACAGACAATCTGTATCTATTAGTGCTACTTTTTGAGATGCTAAACCTTTGCCCTGATTGAAGAATGTAGAAAGTCACCACTGGAGTCTGTGAGTCTGTGCCTTTGTAATAAACCTCCATTCAGGCGCTGAAGGTCATAAAAGGGAGCAGCAGTAATTTATCAGCACAGCTTGACAGTTTTTTCCAGTTTCTGTAAATCTGTGTCACATCACTGTAAACACTCTACAAAATTCTAAAAAAAAAAAAAAAAAAAAACCCAAAACACTGATGTGCCTTTTTACACAGGGCATCTCAGTTTGCATCAAATTGAAGTTTCTCATCCAGAACAGTGCCCAGATACTTCCACTGCAGGGTCGAGGCTCCACCTCTGAAAATCAATTAACATTTCCTTTGTCTTTACTATGTTTATTCAGAGGTAAGACTGGTCACACCAGTTATCAATGTCAAGTTAAGAACTGGGCTGTGCTGTTTGATCCACACCCAGCAGACAACTCACATTCACAGAGTCATCATCATACTTAAGGGTCTGTGAACCATTTTGCACTCTGCGAAAGAAAGTGGTGAAATCCCGCAGCCCTGAGGAGATTCAGTGGAAGATGAGAACTCATTGGACATTAATCTCTGAGATCTGTTTCTTACATCAGTGAGCCAACATAATGCACCAAAAATTCCTATTTAAATTAGTTAGGAGTTAGGAGTCAGCAAGAACATGTGACCGAATACGTCAATACAGAGCAAACATGGGGGATTCAAATTTCCCTCCAGGTGCCTCAGTACAAGATTTAACCACCCTCCTCTCAGCCCTGGAGGCAAAGTTTAAAGGGTTTTACGTGTCATGTGTAATATGCTTAAAAGTTTTCATAACAATGGGACATAAGGGCTAAAACAAGAGGGACATAAGGGCTAAAATGTGATATTTATTCAGTGGCACAGAAGACCTTTGCCACTGACAGTACAATACATCCCTTCCACATGCCAGGAACATTATGCTGTTCCAAGGAAACTGAAAAAATATGAAATAATACCAAAATACACTGTTGTGCTTACAACAATAAAATGTTATGAAAAGAAAGCAGTCAACAGCATCAGATTTTTCTGGAAACAACATCCACATTACTCTAAATAATCCACAAAAACATGTTGTGATATGTTTCCATGGGGGCTATTTCTTTGGCTGAGCTGGTTACAATAATAACTGTTCATGGCCAATGACAGATATCTAGAAAGACAAGTTTATGTTATTTTTTTTTTACATGTAATTTTAAAAATCAATTCACAAAAATTATATCACAATTAGGGTAGGAAGAAAATCAACCTTAAATCCGGGAGCATTGAACCAAAAAGTGCACATGACAGAATAACAAATGACTCTTTTTTTTTTTTTTACTTTGAGTGAACTAGCCCTTTAAAGACAAGGCATGTCCAGCTGTCCAGGCCCACAACATGCCTTTGTTTGCCTGCTCCTTTTATGCTCACACTGCACATATAAACACTCCTCACCAGATTATATCACAGTGGACGTTTTTTGTAACATGTCAGTGTTATCACACGGAGTTGCTTGTGATTTGCATTTGAAGGAAGAAGTTCTAACTTCCTGAAAATGCAAAATATATAGTCCTGTGGCACTTGACTACACAGTTCACATGAACCCAATAGACAGGGCTCATGTGACAGGTGCACAACCAACAATGTGACTCTGTCTGATTAATATGGCCTTTTTCCAGCATGAGATATTAAGTATCTCTCTGTACTACTTTAAAATGTTCCCTGTATATCTTTCCAGCATTCCTTTGCCAATATCTCTATACGTCTTTATGTGCGTGTGTCTGTTGTCTAGTGATGGCTTCTTCAGATTATTGACTGAAGGCGTAGCCAGCCTCCTGTCCACTAAGCAGGTTGTTCTGCTGTCAGACACTATCTTGTTGCTGTGCCATACTGTGCATCACCAATGGCATTTACCACCGTTAAAAAAACAAGCGCTGTGAAAGCGAACCGCCCCAAGAGCATATTTCCAAAGTCACTATTAGTATAAATAGATTTGAAACACATAGTAGTGGGGAGGGGGGAGGGAGGGGTTGGGAAAAGCACACCATCACTCGACCGCGACCACTTCAACACTCACCAGCAAAAAAAATTATCTGTGTGTGAATCCAAGACAGAGTCAACTCCAGTCTCCTTCCCTTCACTGAGCCGTCCTCTCTGCTGCACAGGTCCTTTTTCTCTCTGCTTGAAGTTTACTTTTCCTTCAGATGACAGGAGGTGAAACGCTGGTCAGGAGGAAGATCAGTCTCTTGTTAAAGTGTAAAACCCTCTGTATGTGTGCGGGTGTGTCTGAGTGAGAATATCTGTGAGTGAGTTTTTGATGATCCTTCCTCTGCCCTCTGAGTGTATGTGTGTGTGTGTGAGACTGTAAGTTGCTTGTTAATGTGCCTGTTGCCTTGGTTCTTCTCTCTCCCCTCCCTTCTCTTTTTCAGTGTGGGGGTGGCCTGCAGGCTGTGTAGGTGGTGGTAGAGAGTAGAGAGGGAGAAGGAAACGATGAGAGGAAGGCCTGCCCTCTGTGCCTCATCTTTGCACTCTTTCTGAGTGACACACAAAAGGCAGAATGACAGAAGAATATCTGACTCAGTCTCTTTAAACAAGAAACATTTTCTAAATGGTCCGTAAAACATCAGCGCTGGGAAAAACAATTTTCCCCCTTCTTAATATCCTCTATTTTTGCATAATTGTCACATCTTAATGCAAAGCCTGAACTCAAAGCATCCTCCCTTTCTCTACTTCGAATGTCCTAGCTTATTACAGAACATCTTTTAAAGCTGTCAGAGAATAAAAGTTCACATTATTTTTTGCATAAACTGTCAGTAAACTCTTCCCAAACTCACCTCTTCATCGTTGAATGCAACATCAGTGCTGCTCTGCTTTCAGATTGCTTGCTTATCAGCATGAATTTACATTTCTGGTTCCAACCACACATCCATGCTTTTCAGCCAATGTATCCTAATGACATAGCGCCACCATGAGGTTAGAGTTTGTGGTTTTAAGTTAAAGGATCTAATTCAAGGTCATGATAGTTTTAAAGTTTCATTTTATTTTGTTAATTTTTAAAGTACCGTTCATGACAATGAGAATTCATGTTTATTAAAATGTAAAGTAGAAACTAAGTATTGCTGCATGTGTTTTTGCAGAAACCTCAGGACACGAAAAAAACAGAACAACAGGAACACCAAAATAAACGCACCAATATAACTACACATATGGTGTTTTTTTTCATTCTCCTTTTTCTTTCAGGCAGCAGGTAACAAATGCTCTTCATACAAATCCATTAAAGATAAACGTTTTGCATCCGGTTTCCATCTTCACTTACTTTCCACTTTGTGCAGGCAGAACAAACAAGCAGCCTCCAAGC
>JAPZDY010000004.1:7180930-7219196 GCA_029783645.1 Ctenochaetus hawaiiensis | reverse complement strand
ATATATAAATATATATATATATATATATTATATGCAGATACCATGTTACATCAAGTCATATGCTGCTAGTTTGTTTTTTTAACGAGGAGCACAGACTTGCCTCAAAACGCCAACTCTGAACACTACAAACAAGGCGCCATCTATCGGTGCATAGGCCTGAACACAGCCCGTCTCCAGAGTGTGTGTGTGTGTGTACGTGAGTGCATGTGTGTCTGTGTTAATGTGGGACTGCCGGACAACAGCAAACCCTAACAGGGACTCTAGCGTGAACGTAGGTCAGTGCCGGAAAAGAAAGCTGCACATGTAACAGGGTGTGTTTAAGCCGAGGATGACTGCTCAACATGATGAACTGTGATATGACTGCAGCCGTTTCCGTTTCAGTTGTTGTGAAGTGAGCGAATGTTGAGCTGTGTTTGAAAAAGGTGTGATCAAAGACCCTGTGCCTGCAGAGGAAGCCATACTCCAGACGATGTCCTGATGTTTAATGACCAAGCAGGGGAAACAGGACACAATTAGATCGGCTTAGTCTGATTATCATTCAGCACTGGTTAGCAACAAGCCATTAACTGAGGAAACAAACACAATTATGCTTATTAATTGCTGACTCCAGATGGATGCGAGCGGTTATGGGCCTGTTTTCCCGAATCTCTTCCCCCACAGATCCCAGAAGCTGCATTGAAGCCACAAAGCAAGCTATTCCTGTGCCATGTTAGCTAACTACAGACACTAAAGCACAGCTGTCTATACATAAGCTCAAGACACAGATCCACAATGTGCTCAGTGACGAAAAACCTGAAGGTAACTGCACATCAGCATTTATGTCTTTCTGTCCGGCACTCAGTTAGAAGATAAGATCAACATGATGCTTTTAGAGCCACAAAGATTATCTTTCAGCTTAACGGCTTGAAATTCTTTAGAGCATATAAACCTGATGAACTGCGAACACCTGAAAACCATTTCTGAGGATTAAAGTTGCACAAACAAAGGAGAGTGCACCCTTGAATTAACTGCATTATACTTTTGTTAAAAAATGGCAAAATGGAACAAACCTCCTGGATAAAAATAGAGTTGACAAAATTATAAACCATTTTGTCTATAAGTGACACAGCTGCTCTTTTTAAACTCTAAAGAGTGCCGAGAAGTGGATGATCTCCCAATGAACAACTTGAACCCATTGTAAAAGACAACTCTTAGCCCCACCCTCTTCTCTCCCACCCTACATGTAATATAAAACCCACAGATGATCAGTAAAATCCAAATTCAAAAACAACAATGTCCACAGGACACCAAATGCTGACATATGCAATATGCACACACCAACAGAGAAAAAAAAATCGTCAGAATTCTGATACAAATGATAAAAACAAGAAATCAAGAAGAATCCTGGAGTTTTGGTTTACATGTGACAGGTCCAATAAGTTTGTACTGTGTGATGATAGAGAAATGTTTCTCCCTGCAGGTCTGTGAGAGCAAATTAAAGTCCATCCGACCTGTTGTATGTCTGCTGTGTGTGCATAAGAACATGGGGGCAAAGGTGTGGTCCTCGTGTGTACATGTGAGGGAGGGCTCCATCTGGCTGTAAAGGCGGGCCATGGCATCTGACGGGACTACAGCAGTGTGGTGGACAGGCAGGGACAGTCAGTCATTTTGGCTATGTACACATTCGTAGTCGGTCCATGGCTCCTCTAGACGGGTGTCATTTCCTCAGGTCTAATACACAAACCTGGAAAAACAGGAAGGACGTGACAATTAGGCACAGCATAACGACCCTTTTGCCCACTATAGTTTCAGTTTCTGCCACATCTGGTCTCTTTCTGACACAGACACTGATATCATCAGAATTTATTGCTTTTTGAAGGAAACTTTTCTTTGCTTTGGAGGCCCATATGAAGTCAAACTATGACTGTAGCTGCAGTGAAAAGGCTGATCTTGTAATTTGCCTTCCTCCTAATTCTTTCTTTAGTTCTGTGAAATGCTTATTTTTACAAAAGCCAGGAGATTTCTAGGTCAAACACAAATGCAATCGAATAGAAAAGATGTGAAAAATTCACTTCCATAACTTCTGCAGTTTCAGCAATAGTGAAAACAGAAAACAGTTTACCAGTTAAACACCATTTTTTGTATGGAAATAATTCTAAATCCCTCTGAACATAGGTTAGAGGGTGGAGTAAAGTGAGGACACACTTGGTCTGATTTTCATCTCCTGTTATGGGCTTTTATACAATAAATGTCAAACATGGCCAAACCTTCCACCAAAAGTGAAACACAGCAGTGGTTTCACAAAGCATTTCAACTATCATCAGTTTCCCTGCCATTTTTGTGATCTTATAAACTTGTTTTTCTTTGGATCTTCTCAGTCCATCAGAGTAGATAATAACTGTATACAAAGATGTTTAAAGTGCATGATTTGTGATGAACTAAAAAATGAAAAAGATACAGAATTAGAGTTGGGGCAGGCTGAGTCTTCTTGTTGATAACCCTACTACTAGTCCTGACAATGGTTGGTAGAGGCACAATTCAAGCATCAAGCATTTACAAAGGGACCCCACTGTGGAGGTACGTAACCGCAGGCAGAGCTAAAAAGTAACACCAATAAGAAACATATTACAGGTTCTTTAATAACGTCACTCATTCATTGTCGCTGTACATCCCTTTAACTCTGCAGCAGCTTCTGTCTAGCTACTTGACTATGAAGGCCTGGCTGAAGGGGGTGTAGCAATAACCTCCCTAACCTCAGCCTCTCTTGTCTTGCTGCTGCATTTGGCACAACAGTCAAACACTCTCCACGTCGATGCTTCAATCACGTTCCATTTTAAAGATTTTTTGGATTACTCTTGAGAATTTGGCTTGCACCAGCTTGGAAACCCCTTTTGAGTTTGATATGCTTTCTCATAATGGAGGGTTAACATGTAGAGAGACAAAAAAATTTACAATGATTATTTTACATTTTTAGAATATGATTCTAATACGAATACATGAACAGGTGAAAGGGTGTGCATATTCGCTGAGAAATCTGTTGATCACAGGTTGTGAGTGATGAACAACTAAGATGGTAGACAGCTCTATCTAGTGGTAACAAATGGCACTGCAATTTCAGTTGTTAAACTATATATTTTTTTTTCTCAATTCTGAGGTTTCTTTTCAGTAATAAGCTCAGTTTAAGTTTCCACAGTCAACACAGCTACCCGTTCAAATGTTGGTTGGTCAATCAACAATTTCATGCAACAGGAGACACATAGTGCACTTTTGAGCCACAAGAGACCAAGGCATTCTTATGTCATAAATCCAAAACTTAACTGTCATCTCTAACAGGAGCTCTTTTAACCTCAGTATTGTCTGCAATTCTGAGCAGATGCATTTTATGGTGTCAGCTTACTCGGGTTGACCCTTTAATACACATGGATAACCCACAAACTGCCTGGGTCAGCAGTCTTATGTGCAAGTTGCTCATCGGGGGGCAGAAGTGTGTGAGTGAGTGCTACGTTCTGCTCCAGATGTGTGTGACGGAGCGCTCAGCCAGCACAACTCACCGATCCGTCCGACGCGCTGGCTCCTACTTTGTCCCCTGTGGCGTTCCAGCACACCTCAAAGATCCCTCCTGTCCCCCGGTAACTGTGGACTAAATCCCCCGTCTGGATATACACACATCAGCATCGTTAGACACCATCTTTTAGCATTTGAATTGATGTTACCTTGGTGCAATTAGGATGGCTATGACATTACTGCTAAAATTCAAATGTTTTATCACGGACCTGTGTGTTCCAGATGTGGACACACTTGTCAAAGGAGCCGCTGGCAAGGTGCCTGCCATCAGGGCTGAAGGCCACGCTGTAGACAGGCTCCTGGTGACGGGTCAGCGTGTGGATACACACTCCCCGCTCCACGTCCCACAAACGCACCGTTGAGTCAAACGATGCACTGTAGAGAGGAGACAAGAGGAGCAGTGAGCTACATGTCCAAGTTAGACTGAAATAATATTAACTGTAAAGTATCCCAAGAAAAAAAATCCTTAGCAGGTGCATCTGAAAAGCATTCAAGCTGGCTGTGTGGTGACTCACAGTCAGTCAATAGCTAAAGACGAAACTGAGTGATATGAACATCTGCAGAGCCAATTCTGATGCCTCACTAACATAGTAAAAGCCAAACTTATTACAGCAGGTCACAGCTGGTTATTATAAGTGCAGCTCTGAGGTCACTGTCCAATATTTTATTAATGAAGGACTAATGAGGAAAAGGGCAGCTGCCAAGAGTAGGGGACAGAGAAGTTGTGCAAGTTATGAAAAATAAAGCAAAACAGATTCACTGAAGTTATCAAAGTGTCATGATATTTAAAAAAAAAAAAGAAAAGAAATAGCAGATTTCTTTTTTAATTTCTACAGTCTAAGATTATTTGATTCCGTGCACAGTATTTGTTACCTGACCTCTCTAAATACCAAACTGTGTTGTAGCACATGAGGCCAAAATGACTAAAGGAAAGTGAGGGTGAGGGTCTTCAGGTGCTGCTTTGTGATCTCACCTGGCTAGCATGAGGTTGGCGCTAGGGTTGTTGGTCCCTGGGCCTGTCGGGCTCCACTTGATGGTGTAAATTTCTTTACTGTGGGCCTGAAGGTCATGGACACACGAGTCCTGCTTCATACTCCAGATCTATGCCACAAAGGAAGAGGCCAGCTCTTAGACTGTACATCCATAAATTCACAGGCATTTTTCTGACACAGGCCCATTTTTGTGCTTTTTCACGGCTGGAACACACTTAGCAGGTGTGCATCACAAAATGTCTGGCTTTGAATTTCACTTCCCATTTTAGCATCAACACATCCTGCGTGAGATGCATGACTCGCATGCAGCACATCACCCATAGACTTTGGGTCTTGCCAATTTTTTACATATCATGACTGTGATTCCCAGCAAAAACTATACAAATGATCCTTGTAGATCATTTTGGATATAATATGGACATCATACCAGCAACATTACAGCTCTCAATACAGTTTCAATGCCAGTTTCTGTAGAAAATGTTACACATATCACATAAAAAATATTAACATCAAATCAGCATCAGGGCACCTTTTTTGTGCTCTCTCTTTATCTTTCTCTGAGCTGAGGTAAAAATCCAGTTATTATTATTTATTGCACTTTTAAAAGGGAAACTCAATGTGGACAACTGCTGGTGGTAGCAGCAATGCAGTAACAACGCCTTCTGTACGGACATACCACACATACAAGCTGCAGGAGTTCACCAAGGTGAAAAAACACTGCACATACAGCCAGTGTGTCCCAGCCTTCATGTGTCATACCATGCACATTGTGTGGACTAACCTTTAGTGTCATGTCGTCTGAGCAGGAGGCCAGAAGGCTGCCAGTTGGATCCCACTTGATGGCATTCACCTCATTCTACAGCAAAACAAAAACACAACACATCTGAATGATGGACATGGACAACAACAGACATAATAGAATTAATGTAAACTGTATATTTAGACTTTACAGAATAAGTGATGCCCTAGTTTGTCACAGTTTTCTCACAACAATGAGGAGAATTCTTCCACTGACAATCTGACATTTGGAGAGCATTAACAACTTTTCTCAAAAGCTTCAATGAGTCAGAACTAGAACTCATATTAGATATCTGTCAGTGCTTTGAGGAAAGTGTACTCAAGAGTTTCACTTCCTGCCAGAAAGCTCACATATGGAAGTAGCATCTTACTGTGTGTCCCTGGAAGGTCTTGACAGGTCTGTCCTGACCCAGCTTACACACATGAATGCACATGTCTGTGCTGCAGGAGGCGAACGTGTTGTTGCTCTGCCAGTCCACATCCAGAGCAGGCGCTGAGGAGGCAGAGACAGAGAGCTTAGAGCTGCTGCAGCAGTGAGGCATGTAGACGGTGCACAAGAGGGAAGGAGGCTCTGACTATACTTTTTCTTATTGCCACTATGAGTCTGAAAATCAACGATTAAAACACTACACAAACCAAGTATCAAATGCAGAGCTGTGTAAAGACGAATTGGCTTAAGTATGGCACTCATTGATGTCAGTCACAACATGTGAAAAGACTTAATGATATATAAATATAACTTTCTCATTACAATGGGCTTGGTCCACTCCTGCGAAACTTAATATCTGTCTTAGAACAGACAGGCTCATGCATGAGTCAAGTTAAACAATCCAGCCTGCTTCTGTCACTCACCTGAGTGGAAAGGGAATTGTTGCTTAGCTTCTCCAGTGTGGGCATCCCAAATAATTGTGGTCTGTGTGGAGGAAGAGATTTCTTGTATTTAAGTAAATCAGAATCATCTGTGTTTCAAAATCTTTAAAAACATCACATGGAGTATTAAAAAAGCGTTCTTATTTTAGAAAGTGCTTCAAGGAATGCTCACTTAGCCTGAATAACCCTCTTCAATAAGCAAGGCATCAGCACTAGCTTGTCATATTGAAACAATGTACATTATTGCTCAGTACAATTAATGGCAATATTGATCATGTCCATTAATTAATGTAATTTTTGCTAGAATACCCACACAGACCAGTCTGTGGTATACATGCTTGACATTTATTTTTCTTTACTTAAACTGCCATTAATTGGTGTTAAGAAACAAATATTAATCTTATTTTCATTTCAAGATGCTACAGTCCATAGAGTTGAAGAAAATTGCAGAATTTTGTGACACTTCTCTTTATTGCCTATAATTTTCTGTGGGTTTTCACTTTCAGCAACCGTTTTTAAATAACACGTTATCATGTTATCCATCATTAATATAAAAATACACATAAGTGCATTCTAAAAAACTGTTGCTTCTTGGAAAAGTTTTACCTTTTTTAGCACAACTGCAAAAGCATCACACATTTTTGAACAATGAACTACAACCTCAGCTATCACAATGAAGCGTACCTTGTCTACACCGGCACTGAGAATGAAGTTTCCTTTCTTATTCCACTTGAGTGCAAAGATAGGACCTTTATGCTGACCCAAAGTACTGGCCAGGTTACCTGAAAAAAACAACAATGACAACACATGAAGTCAGCAGAAGCGTCTCATCATCCATGCATCCTTTCAAAGCTGCCGTGAGGCAAAAGTAAGAATCCTACCGTCTTTTGTCCATATTCTGGCAAAGCCATCGTATGAGCCTGTTGCTAGCAACGTTCCCTCACTCTGAAAAAGAAAGAGAGATGATTCTTATTAGTTTATATCAGCTGCAGTCAGTCTTTCCCAGCTTTTTTTGCTGACTCAGGCAGAATGTGCCTGATTTTACAAGTTTATTCTGCTGTGTTTATGACTGAGGCTCACCTTAAGAAGTGAGTAGTTAATGTCAGATAAAATATTGGTGCTGATTTAGCCTTGTGCGCTATTACTCAGGGGAAATACAGTTTGCAGCTAAGCAGCATAAAAGGCTTTCTCCCCTGTGGGAGTGACTCGCCCCCATATATCTGGTTGGGAGGAATGCCTTGAGCAGAAGTAGTAGTCACAGCGTGCACACATGAACATGCATACTCAAACACACAATTATGTACTTTAATCTTTGTGAGGACTCTCACTGACATTATGCATTCACTATCCACTCACCATAACCTCCAAAACTTAATGCCTACACCTTAACCTTACGCCAAAACTAACCTCAACTTAATCCTAATCTAACCTTTAAACCAATCTGAACATGAGATCAGCCCACTGAAGTTGAGTAGGATCTGCTACAAAGTCCTCACCTTCCAAATATGTCCTCACTCTGCTGCTTAAACTCTTGAGTTAGTCCTCACTATGAAGCAAGTGCAAATACACACCACACTCACACACACTACTAGATAAGATCACTCAGTGGAACACACATGGTTGTGCTGTTTAACTACACATGACACACAGACCCACACGCACACACTCACATTCCAGTCTAGTGAGGTGACGTCTTTATTGCTGGGTACGTCCTGGCCTCCTTCCCGTATGCAGTGCCTCAGAACCAGCTGGGTGGATCCGCCTGTGCTGTTCTCACTCAGGTTCCAGATCCGCGCTGTTGAGTCCCCAGACCTACTCGAGACAAAACATGAACACACACACATGCACAATCTAACATTAGGCACCTAAAACAGCTTTGGGTCTTAAAATCAGCACTGAAAATGGCAGAAAACTGACCGTTTTTGCTCTTGAGTAGGGTTGGGGTTCGAAAGCACTTTATCGAACCTGAACCCAGTTTCAAATCCAAAATCTTTTTAAATATCTATAAAACTTTTCACATCATCTGTTGAGGAAAATGGAGAAAGAAATTTTACAAGCACAAAACTCATTAACTTTTATGTGGCTTGTGTGGATATTTGCCCGTTAAGCAGCCCCTCCAAAATCACAGGACTGTAAGAGGTGTGCCCATATTTAGAAGCAGGGCTGTTGAATAAACAGAACTGAACCGAGCTGAATACTCACCACTGCTGGGTTAACAAATAAGCTTTTAATTATTGATTTACGCAAGAGAATATTTATTGACAGTATTGAAGGAGGAGGAATCATTCTGATCCTTGATTGTGCTTAACAACGTTAAAATTTAATTCCCACTGACAATGAGTTTTGATCCATGTGCTGTGAAGGAAATTAAAGCTATGGATTAACACCCAATTACAGTTTATAGGAAGGACAATTTTAAAGTTGCACAAAGCCTGTCGCTGGAATAGGTGCTGAGGGGGCAATAAACTAATTGCAATTTCACACTAATATAAAATCACTGGACATTAAATGGAGACTAAAAGAATAAGACAGAATCCAGGAAAATGTAATTATGGTGATGTAGCCAAGTTAGCCAAGAGGTGCATAGCATGAGCAGAACCAAGCCCACCTCTTGGAGCCCCATGTTCAAAGCCAAAACACAAGTGGTGCAAACTGCTAAGGTTGCTGAAACTGCATCTAACTTCTTGGTTTGTTATGTGGTCCCTTGGTCCACCTTTATCCTGCCAAACTGGAGTACACTCAACAATTGACATAATCCTTGTCCTGCCCTTTCTCAGTAAAATCCTCTCCCAGCAAAGGTTTGGTTGACTAATAACTGTTGGTTGACCTGTTTGAACAAAGCCTTAGTCATAAGATTTTACCAGAAAATGAGTAACATTTCTCGCAATACAGTAAAATATGTTTTCTTCTTTAGTAAACAATGCCTTTCAAGAGACTCTTCTGCATGACTGCATTCAAACACAAATCAAAAACAAGGATTTTAGTCATCAAAGATTTGTCAAGAGGTGATTAATGAGGCAGCAGCTCAGCCTTGCTCTCCTCACACACCTGTTTCCTCATGACAAGACAAAGGCATTATAAAAACCCATATGTTAACTGACCGAGCTGACTGATCAATCAAAGATAAAGATTTTGCTTTACATGAACTCATGGATGTTTACTTAATAAGTAAACTTATTCACTGGCAACAAACAAGGCCAGAGAGACACATTCAAACAGTCCCTGCTGTGTATTCTTAAATTATTGTGATTGAAGGTCGTCTTTTCAAGGCACTGATATTAATTGTAAGATGTGCTGATAAGATGACCGGCTCTATTAGAGAAATGAATGCCATACTTGACTTGACTGTTCCACTAAGATTGACACCTTCATGCTATCCTAGACACGTCATGAGCAGAGAAGAGCCCAGGCAAGAGAGGGATGATGTAGAGATACTGACCCAGAGGCGAGGAGGTCGTTTACTGGGTTCCAGGCACAGATAAAAACTTCGGATTCGTGGCCCCTCAGGACCATGGCTTTACTCTGAGGGATCTCGACATCCCTGTCCACCTGCATCATCTCTGGGTGGTGATCTGCAGAAAGGAGTGAGAAACAAAACATCTGACTACAAGTTTACATAACAGGATTCATTAAGTGCAATCCAAATGTACTGCAGGTCAGAGGATGCATCTGCAAGTTCAATTTTCTAAAGTAATGGAATATAAACAAGATGTAATGAATTGCCCCTTTTGGCAAAACAGCCTATTACCTTTGAAATGAATTACCAGCGTTCCCCTGCACAAAGGTTTTATTTTAAGGTGGACCAGAAAAGCATATTAACAACCAGTCAAGCAAAGTACAACCATTTCAGCAATAGCAGCGGTCTGACGTCATCTTATTTCCTTCGAACCAGAACAGTCCCACAGCAGTGCACATGTACGTCATTGTCTGATCTCGCTAATTCAAGCCGAATGGCGAGGCCACTGTTTCTCGACAAGATGTGAGTTAACTGTGCTGAACACCAGCCTGAACAGCTGACAGCTGTGGATTTAAAGAGCAGGCTGTGCTGTTGTTGACAGACCAAGAGTGTTTGTACCAAACCACAGCTTGTTCAAAAGTAGGCTGTGTGCAAAATACAAGCTATTAAGTCTATGCAAGTGAGTAAACTCATGCTGGACTCATGGGCCCATGGGAACTTTAGTCTACCCTTCAGTAGCACTCTATAATTTGATTCTGAGGCCTGCTGTGTTATTGTGATCAAAACATGTTGGGAAACCACAGAGGTTTTGAGGTAAAACAACCAGACCACAATTTTTCCTTTGACAAGATAACAAGCAAACAACTGAATGCAAAGAAAAGGTAAAAAAGATTTCATTACACAGGTGTGACAAAACCACAAGGAAACATATGTAGATATAAGGAGCCATTAAATTAGCTTTATGTAACTGCAAGCAAGCCACAGACATTAAAAAGAAATCCTGAAGGTGTACTGCAGCTGTCATGATAAAGGCAAACAACACATACACACACACACACACACACACACACAGACTCACACTCTATGGGACTGCAATCAAAGAAGTTTTGGGACATCTCCTATTCAAAACTAACATAACACTTGAGTGCCTTATCAGTGTATGTTGTCACTGATAACACATATCGTATTACCGTATGATATAACTTAAAAATGGCAAGTATTGTAATCTGACATAATGATAAACTGAAATTTTTGTTTGCATTTTTAAGAGTAAACTGGGAGAAAAAAAAATATACATATCAAAAGAATGTGAGCTGTAATTCTAAAACCTGTGCACATCACATTAGTCTCATCATTGCTGTAAAGCATATAAAAGTATTAAACAAAATATGTATTTATTGCTACGTTGAGCTGCTCCTGTTCAACAAGCTAGTACTACAAGAGAAATACATGTCTTTACTAATACAATATGTAACTCCCTGTCACAGTGTCTCAACCTAGTGATGGCTCTATTTCTAAACTCATTTGGAATCTGCGTCTTGATCCTTGAGGGTTCCAGTGCTGATCAATGTGGAATGATTAAGCTTAAGTTTAGCTGATTAAATTAACCATGTAAAGTCAGCAGCTTTTAGTTCATTTACAAAGAACTTAGTAAATAAATATATATGCCAACTGTGAGTCCACACGTAGTTTTATTTCAGGAATGTGATGTTAGATGCATGATATTGCTGTAGTTGTGATGTATATTTTACTTTAGTGTTTTAACGCTAACTCCACTATGTTGGTACAGAGCATCTCTCTCTCTCTGTTTTGCTCTTTCTCTCTACCTGACCAGTTCCGACACTCAGTAAGCATTATCTATATTCAAGATAAATATACGTTGATATATATTTAGGACATACTGCCCGACCCAGCTTTGTATGCATGTTTTTAATACTTCAAAAGTAAAAATTTGGCCTCCTTCTGCTGGTGAATCCTGAACAGCTGTGTCAGCTTAGAAGAAGCATGAGAAGTATTAATCTGGTCATGTCAAGGCCTACAAACCAGGAATTACATCCTGCAAAAAGACTTAAGAGAATTCGGTCAACCACTTTTTTTTTCCTTGCCCAAGAACAGGAAAACACATCTGTTTGATAAGGAGCTGATTCAGAGATTGTGTACACCCATGAGCAAGTGAGCTAGCTTACTCGCTAAGGCATGGGGTCCGTTCTCCTCCCCGTTGGCAGCGCCCTCTCCATTCTTGGTGCTTCCCTGGGGTCCTGTGCCACTGCCGCTGCCTGCCGCCTGCTGTTGCTGCTGGGCCAGCTTGTCCCTGTAGGCCTGTTGCCTTGTCTGGACTACGTCTGGCATCACAGCATCGATCAGAGACAATGACTCAATGGGTCTCCCGTCAAATAAGGTCCCATCCTGCAAATTCACACATTCAGATTATTCTTTAAATTTTCCAGAATCTTAAAACCAACAGAGAAACTTAAGTCAAAACATACCAAACCCATAACAAATCCCTTTTTCTGTGTATTCTAAAGTTACACAAATCAGTACTTGGCACTTCAAGGTCTAGTCTGACCTCATTGATGCTGACTTCAGCCTCCACATACTGCAGGCCCTTCTGGATGATGGAGATGAGGGCAGCAGGGGGCACCAGGGCTCCATTAATGTTGGACTGGCTTATGTGGCTCTCTATGCCAAAGGTGAATGCTGAGTGGGAGAAGCCTGAAGGAAGCATGGATAATTTGAAAACAGGTTAGAGTCGAAGGGCAACAGGGGAGCAGTGCATAATATTACATTAACAATCAAAGTAGTAAAGGAGTAAAATTGAGAGAGAAATTGAACATAAAAAAATCTATGTAACACTTACCTGACTCTTGCAGGTATCTGTAAACCAGGAAATTGACCTCATCACTGCTTATGCTCATTTTTAGTCCTGGTGATTAAACCATCGGGTCAGCACAGGATAAGTGCCTGTAAAATCAAACCACAGAGCAGGTGGTCTTACTTAAATAGTTCATGATAATATATATTATAGAAACTGAGCTAAAAACACGTCTAAAAAATATCCTCATCACTGAAATGCATGAACATCCCAAGGGAACATAAATGGACTGTAAAGAGTAAGATGACGTGCAAGGACACTAAGGCAGGTGTAAAAGAGAGCTGTCACACACCCACACAGCAAGGAGGATGGTGTTACACTACAAGCTAACTACGTAGCTCACTAGCAAACTGGCACACACAATGCAAACTGAGAAGAGGTTAGGAAAAAAAAAACATCACCTTGCTTGACCTAGATCTTGCAGGTTCAAAACAGAAAAGTAGGCAAATGAAGAGCTGTGATCTGCCATCTCATAAATAATGTTTTGTTCATCCCTACTTATGTAGGCTGCAGAAGCTTCCTGGCTCTAGGCAAGGCACCAGTTTCCATTCATTAACCTACAACTGGAAATAATTACTAGCAGTCTTCAAGAGGAAGGCTGGGTATTTTTGCCTGAGACATTGAGAATGAATGGGCTTTAAATCTCACCAATAACAGATTCTACAGCGCTTGTGTCCGGGCTCTGTATTTATTCATGCAGAACCTGCACTGCTTAAATGGGACTGTGGAAATAAACAAGGGGTCTGGATGGGGGACAGAACCTCTACTGTTTCCATCATGCCAACTTGCTGAAAAAGTCAACATGTCTCCTGCCGCATCCCAGAGGCTGAGATCCAAAACCAACTGAACCGAGAGGCCTGGAATCTGCTAGAGGCCCTTCGGCTATCCCTGACAAGGTGGTCATAAAGTCCCGACTGCTAGTGTTTCTCATGCTGCAACACTAGGACCTGAACTCAGCAAAAGCCATAATAAAATCTAAATGTCTCACAAAAAACATTCAGCTTAGGAGTAGGGCACCAATATATGATGATGAATGTCCCACATAAACCACAACATGACAGCAAACAAAATGTGAGCACCAGACGGTAGTGATGTTCTATGACTGTGCACTGTGTTTTTCCACGCTTTGTTTAAGGTTCAGCGAGGTTATGGTGCACTGTAAGCATGTTGATGTAGCAGTCTTGCATATCTGACAAGAGCTTGTTTTGAAAGGGTGCTGGCAAATGTCATCACCATGCAAGTGACGCAGGAGCAGCGAACAGGGTCAGAGCTCACTTACAAGAATAGGTCAGCCAATTCATCTGGCTGACAGGACGTCCAACATCTGACTGTTTTATGAACATCTGCACTGATCAATAACTCAACGAGAGCACCAACACCTATATTAACATTTTTAACTTTTCAAAAACATAGACAGCTGCTATCTAGACACAGGATTTGGACATTCAAATGACATATCCTCAACAGACTTACTCATGTTACATCACAATATTTTTGGTCTACATGTGATACGAAAACATTGGACAACTTCATTAGCAGCGAGCAAAGCACTTGGGCCTAACTAACAAGAACATTTTTATTATAGTAGCTCAGTTAACATATTAGGTCAAATTAATTGATTATGATAATAATTTCCAAAGATTTCAGGAGTATGAAGTAGCTGACTATCAAGACTGGTTCAAGAAGCTAGAACGAGGAGTTCTAAACACGTTACACTACTTGACATTAGTCTCACATTACCAGAAGTCCAGACTACATTTGAACGACACCCAAGTGGCTGTCACACTGCATTTCTTTCAAAGATAAGTGACTGAGAAAGGTTGCTTGCACAATAATGTTTAAGAGGCAAAAGTAAAGCATTTTGGTTTGAAAGTAAATTAACTTCAATTTCACTTTTCCAGCAGCTAGATTTACATGTCAGTGATGGGCATTAGTGTCAAGCTTTGGAATCTTTATGACTACGAGAACATTTGAATGCAGTCAATAGCAATATAGGACAGGAATTTTGAGATTAAAAATGATTTGTGGTATAAGGTAGTTTACCAAATGTTCTGAAACAACAACAAACAACAATAAAAAACACAAATTCACAAGCCAACTTATATATAAATAAAAATCTAGTGCCACACACACCTAGAGTGCTGTAACTTAAGATTATTGTAAAACAAGACATGCTGGATATTTGCTACTTTTACAAGCAAACAGTTCCTGCAGTAAACTAAGCGCTTGATAATTGCAACAGTTGTGCAAACAAGTGGATTTTTTAGGGTTCTTAAAGGAAAATCTGCATGTTATGAACAGTATTTCTCATACTATTTTTTGTCTGAGTTATTCATGTACATTGCTATCCCACTAGTTGACACAAAGCTATCAAAGCAGTCACCCTCTTTGCATTCCTACTCCTCTCACTTCCCCAAAACAATTCAATCTTTAGGACAGCAGTATAGTGTGCAGCCATACAAGAAGGCAAAATAAAATCTATTAATGCAGAAGAAATAAATAAAAATGTGACAGTGAGATATAATTTAATAGTGAGATACACTACCCATGTGATTAGGATGTCTTCAGATGTGCATCATAGCTGCGTTGTCCTCAGCAAGAACTCTCAGCCCCTGCGGAAAAGAGCGCAATTGAATGTAACTGTAACTGTTGCCATCATCTTTAAATCAAGTTAGCCATGAAGGTTGCACTGTTAGCAAAGTCTGAAACCAGTCGGAGTCAGATTAGAAAATGATCCATACTGCGTGAAGCTGCATCTTGCAGTTGCAGTATTGCTATCAATAATTCGGCTAATAAGAAATAAAAATCATTTATTCCATTTACTATTATCTTTGGCATGTAATACCAACAAACCTCCTTTCCATCACATACTGCACTACAGTAGCACTATAGTAGTAAGCTCTGTCTGTCAGTCTGTCTGAATCCCTTGTTATACTTATTGCACATTACTAGTGCTTGAATCTAGATTTAGTGGCACAATTACTTTTCTGGTCCTGCCATATATTCACAGCACATAGTGATTCTCTATAAACTCTGCGGCAAATACCCCGATCAGAATGGTCAGTTAGTTAGCAGCATGTCAGTGAGTGGGTGAAAAGTCAGCCAGAGGAAAGTGTTATGTACAAAGGGGCGTGTCTCCAAACAATGAGGAAAACTGGGTCAGCGATGTAAAAAAAAAAAATCAAAACAGCCAGCGGATATTTGTATTACGCACAATGTCAATACCCTTGGGGCGCAAAAATTAAAGGAGTCTCATACTTATGCATGAGGGAAATAAGTCGTCATAATAATTTAATTCATTAAAGAAAGCTTTTTAGATGATTGCTGCTGAAAATGTCAACAAACATGTTACTTCTCATAATGGATGGCCACCTGAAGCAGAAGCCTAATGTATTTTAATTCATTATATAAATTGAAACAAAAAGTTAAGTCTTATTTCGTAGCCATTTCGGGGGGGGGGGGGTGTCAATGCAACTCAGGGTCCCAATTCAGTCAGCCCCACCTCAGGTCACACTGATTTGGTCAAGTTAAATTCATGCGAGTTATGTCACCACGCTAATCTACCGGCGGCTAAATTAGCATGACAGCACAGCAAGCTACTTGCGGAAATAATATGCCCATCCCCCCAACACAGGGTGGCGACTGAATGGATTGAATAATCTACAGTGTGTAAGTTAACTGACGCGCTCAATGGGGCAGACAGTCAGCGGCCCCAGCTAGTACCAATTTAAAGCCTAATATATATACGTTGTATTTATATAGCGTGCCTATATCAAATGCCTCGTCTTCTGCCAATGCACAGTAGCAACGGATCTATGGGGTGTAAGAATTATTTAACTCATAACTGGTGTAACTAATTAAGCTGCAAGCTGACCACCTGTCCACATGTCAAGCGTAGAATGGACTTCATCGGTGTGAGCATTGTAGATCATTGTCATATAAACATGAATTATTGGGTCCTCTTTTTGCTTACCTTGCTGAGCAACATACTTTTCTCACCAGTTTAACATAACCAAATTCAAAGCGGAGCCCAGTCATTAAGCTAGGTGACGTTAGCCCAGTGGCTAACATGCGAGTTCACATAAACGTTACTTTTGCCTTGGCGGCGGTCGTACCCATCACCACACATGCCAGTCAGGCAAGGCGGTCTGAGATTTAGTTCATTTGCTGCAGGTCGTCAACGGTTAACAACGAAACTAGTACAAGCATTACACTCTTTAGTGTTTCTTATATGATCTAATATAACATATAAGTAAATGACGCTAAGTTAGCTTCTTTGAATAGCATTTCTGGCGAGTAACTTGAGATCGTCAGCTTGCTACTACTCTAAACCTGCTAACAAGCTAGCTAGGTGGCTAATGCTAGCACGCTATGCTAATGACAGTGTTGCTATAATCTCGTACCTACTTGGATAAAACCTTTCAATTGACGATCTCTTCCACAGCTCTTGTGTTCAAATCAGACCCATGTTATTTTTTAATCGACTACGAGAAAGATCATTTTCGCACACGTATTAGCTATCATTAAGTTATAATATTTAAACTGAAGCCAGGCGCTAAGAAGCCAGCAACGGCTTCAGACATTCGACACAGTGGAGTGACCTGCCATGAAAAAATGAGCTGCCTGTAACTACTGTTGTTTCAAACCGCCACTCTGTAAAGCTCAATAAATAACGATTAACCCGTGACGACGTGGTTGTCCAATATATTTAACGTATCCTCGATCGAAGACGGAAAGGAGATCGTAAATCCATGTGAGAATACTTGCTAGTACATCTATATTTATCAACAGCGGTATTAAAATGTCTACCGAGCGGAATTAAGATATGGGATTTACGCTACATCGATAACTAACCTATTATCCAAGAGCACCAAACAACAACTTGCTCGCTGATAAGCTGATAGCCGTCCTCATACGTTGATGAAATATTAACTGCTAGTCCGTTTGACAGGTCTACGGTAAAATGGAGCCACATTTCCTAGTTGAAACCGACCAATGAGGTGGAGTAGAAAAAAAATGCCGGGGCCCCTGGAAGTTTGTCCCGCAGCCAAGCACCAGTCATAACAACAGTGTCCTCGCCCATCCCCCACTACACCTCCTTTTCGCTTGTCTGGTCACCACTAGCCATGGATTAATGACACCCCACCCCCCTATCCTTTGCTCAGTCATTCAGACTGGGAAAGTCAACAACAAGCTTACATCATCATTGCAATCTGTGTTTTACACAGATTTTTTTTTCTAGCTGTAATACATTATCCATAATCATATTTATTTCCTCAGTGTTCTCGAAGAGGGTGGTAGCATGAGAGTATTCACTCTGTACTCAGATATGTTTTTTATGAAATATCACGGATTAATGTCAGTATAAACTGAGCACTGACCTTCAAATTCAATATCCTGTATCATAACTTATTTATTTTACAATGAGTAGTGACTGTCCCCTCTTTAGTGGCTACACTGTCTTTTATTTCAAGGTGAGATGATGACATATCATGAAATATTAAAATGGGGACCATTGAATTAGTTGTACAACAGCAGCAAGTGTGTGGCACATGCAGTCCATTCTTTGTTGCAGTGTGTTTTCTTGTTACCACAAATGTAATCATCTCTGCTGGGACGCAGATGCACTTACATCATCCCTTCATTATTTCTCTCACTCTGTACAGCCTCACAAATTCATGAAAACTGTAGAACAACCTCAGCTTCTGAATGTAATGTGTCATGTCATGACATACATAATGTATCTGAACCTACAAAAAAAATTGCATATCATCTTTAGCCAAGTTAACATTAATAACAAGGCAAAGGTACATTTATTGCATGCAGTAGGATGGTCTAAGAGATTTTTATATATATAATGTCCCAGTCTCCCTAAATGTGGGTTTAAGTGATGAATTTGGTTCTAGCAGATTCTGTATGTTCTTGCAGTCTAATATCCCTTCCATTCTAATACCTTGTGCCACTCATTCAGTAATATGAAGCAATAATGATAAAATGTACTAGTAATTCTTTATATAGATCAAAGCTGGGAGGATAGAGTTGGTCTGAATGTAAAACATCCAGTAACAGGTGGAGGATTTTGATTCAATAAAATTGTGCACAGAATTATACAAAACAAGTTTCAGTTTCAGTGTTGTTTGTCTCTATTAGGTCAACATCGGGTGATTTCCCACTTTCTGCCTCTTACTCAATTCTCCTCAAGCCTGGAGAGAAAGAAATATGTGTTCCATCACTCCCACTGAGTGAGGGTGTTTTGGCTGCCAGCAAAGAAATGTTAAGCAAATTCCTCCTCTCAATGCCAGGCTTTACGCAATATATGATTCACTCTATGGGCACAAATATTCTGAACTGACTCACCTCTTTTTTTCTCACTGTAATCCTACTCTCCCTTTTTTGCATACAATGAATGCACATATGTATCCTGTGTGGACAGGAAAAATACATGTCAGCATGTATTTGTGAGAAGTTCTGAATTATAAGCTCCTGTTTGTGCTGTCAGAGTATAGAAGTTCTTTGATAAAATTAGATTAACACAGTTTGCTTGAATAAATGAGAGACTAAAAGGAATACAGTAGTGTGTTATCTGTGTGGGGGTGGGGAGCCATCCTCAGGACAATAACACAAGGTTGCTAGGGATGTAAGAAAAGTGGCAACTCTGATAAAGATGTGGTGGACTTGTTGGCATCATGTAATTGCATGGATACTGCCGCACAAGTAGCAGGTGGCTTTAACAAAAACCTTAGCAACAGCATTACTGCCTTTCACTATTCTGCATGTTTGTTGTTGAGAGAAAGTGAGTGGGAGATTAGAAACATCTAAGACATTTTAAGATTCTCCTGCTTTTTTCTCTATAAAAAAGGAAAGATGTTAAGCTTTAAACAATTACTGGTTGTCAGAAAATCCCTTTTTTATAGGCATGCAACCTCAAAATAAATAATTCTTGTGATCCTCTGTGCAAGTGTACATAAACAAGAATTTTATTTGCTTGATTTCTTTTAAATCAAGTAAATAAAATATATAAATAAATAATTTGAATACATAATTTTATTTAGATAAATAATTATATTTATTTATTTATTTATTGCAGTCATGGGCTATAGGTTTGCAATTTCTTAAGATAAAGGCACTTATCAAAAATGTATGTTGAAAAAAGACATAGTTGAGTCCCAACCTTCAGACAGGGGTCGACTGTGTTTTCCTTTCAGTCAGGGGATGCACAGCAGCACAGGTAACAGTCAATCACCATGCCAGTATTAAAGCACTCCTTATGCTGAATGTTTAATAACAGCCTTTTAAATATAGGACCAGAACAATTTGATCTAATAGCTGTTTTACAGTTGAGCTCAATCACCTCACATGCATCATTAACCTGATGTATTGCGTCTGCGAGAGAGTGAGCATCAGAAAAAGAGGCAAAGCGAGCAAGAGAAGAGACTGCAGCTAAGCTTCACTGCCTGCTCAGCAAGAGCTATTTTTAGATCCTGAGAAACAAAGAAGCAGAATCGTCTTTCATCCCTTCTGTAACTACAGTATGTTGTTTCACCTCCAAATGTGGCACTTCAAGACAGTGCGCATTTGTTTGTAGCTATGTTTAGGCCTAACCTCAAATAAGCATGGATGCCTTCCCATCCGGCCTTGAGTCTTGTTATTCTCATCCTGCCTTATTTGTGCACGTTTTCCTGCTGTCTTACTGTATGGAGTGGGGACTGTTATTTTTTCAAGGCTGAATCGAAGGTCAGGATATAATTAGAGGGTAAAACATCCGAGCTATGAGGCAGAAAGGAGCTCTGGAGTTCTTCAGAGAGATTGTCTTGTACTGTACTCTCTGACCTTAACTGGATGGTGCTTATTGCAGAAGGCAGTGAATGTAAAGTTGTGAGCGGTGCGATCAGATAATGATCACACACATTGTGGTGGTGGTGGTGGTGGGTGGGGTGGGGTGGGGGTGGGGTATGGACTGCAGGGAAGATGGCTCATTAACTGTGGTCTGCAAAGGAAAATCCTCCATCTGGTTGGATCGGCAGTGTCATGAAAGTTGCTGCAGAGACGTCATAGCATTAGAAAACAACTTAGTATACACGTTTACTGCCACATGCTACATTTAAAAAAATATCTTATGATTTAATCTCAATTCATTAAGGTCAAGCATGCAAAACAAAATCTCCTGTGAACAAAAATCTAACATAAAAAATAATTGTGTAGACATATCATGTGCAAGCAGCAGTAATTTGAGCTTTTTCTCCATCTCAGTAGTCTTCATAAAGTAAACTTTATCTGGATCAGATCTAGATGGATTTGAGGGATTTACCTGCAAATCAAATGTATTTGTTATACATTTTGTACCACAGCTTGTGGCAACAATCAAAAGCTAATGATAGTGTGAGTATTTAATGGCACACAGAGAAAAATGGAATATCTAGTATTTATCTTCTACCCATCAGTTAATAAAAAAAAAGAAAAAGGTAGTTAGTACATGTACTAAAAAGCAAAGTAAAAGATACAACTTTATTACCAGCACAGTGACTACTACATCATTAACATAATGTCAAATAAATTTTATACATTTACACTTATTTCTTTTGAACAATAATAAACGTCTCCATTAAAAAAAGAATCACAAGCATTCTATTTGATCTCTTGTGGGTTATGCTTCAAAGAGCCCACCAGCCCTAATTTATTTTTCTCCAGTTTCTGAGGTTGCAGAGACACCTTGTGGTGAGACGTGGCAAAGTTTTCTTGTCACAGTGTTGAAAGCAGTGGCCTTCAAGTTGCCTTGACAGTACATACTGTACATCGGTGACATGAAAAGGCAAAGAGTGTTTCAAATAGCTGCCTCTAAATTCCTCAGTGGATGTACAGCAGTGCCTACCAACAAACACAGGGACAAGCCCACAGTGAAGACAGTCAGAATCAGTTATTTGGAGGTACAGTAGAAATTCATTGTACCAGACCGGCTCATTCTAAGCATGGCAGCACTGTACAGAGAACTCATATTACTAACACAGGTATGGCAGGCATTCTGTCCACTTGGGGTAGGAGTTTAAATAAGAGGTAGCCAGCTGCTGTCTCTTGGAGCCCAGACCCCGCTGGAGAGCCACTGCTGACAGTCAAAGCCTAAAGTCTGGATTATCATAACAACACATCCACATGAGGTAGGACTTCACAGATTCTATGTATTAGCACTACTATTTCAATTTAGAACACACAGTCACACACAGAGGCTGGGGCTTACTGAAATTTGAATGTGTAAAGGCAAGAGCTTATTACAGAGACCACAGGGTAAGACTGTGAAAACAGAGAGCAAAGACCATGTGTTCAAAGAGGGTCCAGAGGGCTCGGATTGAGCTGCAGTATGGGGTTTTTAATTTGCACTGCAGTGAAAGAGAGCTTTGAGATAGCCTCTTTTTTATCAGGCGCCTTGATGATCCTCAACTGGACAATAATGATTGGAGTCATAAGGGCAGAGCATGCTGCTTTTTACCTCCTATGTTTGAAGACCAATAAGACAGTAAACAACTGCAAAATACACTATTAAATTCTCAGTGAGCAACTTGGTTTGTGTAATAATATGAGCTGCATATATTATATGTTTAGGACGTGCAGTTCATCATGGCTTGCATTGTTTGCACTGTCCAGTTTCCAGCATGTGCACCTCAGGTAAATATTTACTGCTAAGTTACAACTCTGTGGCATGCTGTGCAGTGGAGCATGTGACTCCTGAAAGGCAATGAGCACTATAAGGCCTGACAGGGAAGCAATAAGCACTGGAAGGACAAGCAAAAATACGCATGAGACATTCTCCATCAAAGAACATGTTGATAGCAGGCCAGGCTTTTAATTTCACAGTGCAGTGCAGCATGCGAGGTGAGTAAACAGCTGCTAAAGCAAAATTCGCAGGATCAAAGCTGATTCCTCAGAGCCAGCCTCTTTATGTTACACACCTTTATTTCACTTTTATGATTAACACGCATATGTTAAATCAAGTCTAAAGGAAGTAACGAATAGCCATATAAGATCATAGATGAATAAACACACGATTGACCTGTAAGGCAGAAAAAAAAAGACAAAAGACACATGGGTGTTTTGTGACTTTTTGGACTTGCAATGTGTTTTTGCAGCCGTTTTGCACTTTTTTTGTTCTTTTTGCATCTCTTCATGTTGGATTTGTGCCTCTTACTGATCGTTTTGCTTCTCTCTGTGGTCATTTCATTCTCTTTGTATCTGTCTTGCCTCTCCCTCAGTGACATTCTGCAGGTAAAGCAGAACTCTTAGCTGCTGCTGGTGGTAAAAAAACTGCAGCTGAACTAATAGCTAAACCCTTGGGCATCAGGGCCTGACCCTGGGAGGCCCATTTAGTAATTCATCTAAGTACAACACCGGCGTTGTAGTTACATGCTCTTCAACATGTCAGTTTGTTTAATCACTCAGTCATGTTTTATGTCATACAAAATGAGAAAGAGGCAGCTGGAAGAAATCTGAACTGAGGACACACCCATTAGATTATACAGTGAGGTCGACTGGTCCTATCTGCCTCCAGCTCAGGATATGTAGTTCATTAAACTGATAATAGGAGAACTTGAACAATACATTCCTGCTGCAGTAAGCAGTTTCACAGCAGCGCTGGACATTGGAGCAGCTCCTCAGACACACAGAGACTGTTTCTGTCCAGCGCTTCATGTGGTGACACTGCAGACTCAGTAGTTTTTAAATAAGCAGTGAAATGAGGGACAAATGGACAAATATGTTTAAAATGCATTTTTCCAAGTTGATGATTGTAATTCAGAAGAACCTTTAATCTAATAAGTATGACATTATTTTTTATATGTTATCCATTTCAGATTTTTTTAGGGGTGTCATTTATTTCACTAGAGTGAACATTTAATCACCTGAAATAGATATTATTTCTGTTAGTCAATTTTAAAAATGAAGAAAAATTTCACTGTTGATGAATATTTCAGAAAAAGAGGTATCCAAAAAATATCTATTTTACAACAATATTTGGCTGAAATGTTTTAAATTTGTTTCCTTTATTTAAAGTTTACTTGATCTGCTGCTCAAGGTCAGTTTGAACAACATGAGACAGCCTGTCCCATATATCATTAAAGACAGCATCACTGTCCATCCTTAAAGTCATTAGGTGGGATGCGTTTGTCAAACACAGACTGCTTGGGGCATAAGGCACTGCTACCAACAAAACACTGCCCTCAAAACCCTTTAAGAGCTTTAGCTTGAAAGTAAAGTTGGTACAAGGAGTAAGGCAGTGTTTCTGAAAGAGTGTGTGTGTGTGTGTCCATGTTTAGCTGAAATCAATACAGTTATGTGTGGAACTTGAGGCACTCGGGAGGCAATGGTCAGTGTGCTTTTACGGAGGAGAAAAGTTGTAGGACAGAGCATAAAATTTATGTAAGTGTGACTCTTTGTTGCGGCCGTGCATGCAAAATTGTGTGGAATGTTTGAGGAGAGCAAAAACCTACATAACATTTTTTTGTTTCCTTCAGATTTCTTTTGTCACACTGGGGTTGTCTCTCAGCAATGTTTTCCCTGAGCAGCTGGGAATGTAATACAATGAGGAAATTACTCATCTAAGAGGAACTCGTGGACTGGTTTTCTAACTATTCTGCTCTAGTACTTCAGCAATGTTGTTGTCCCCACAAGAAGAAAACAGCCTGCCAATAGTACTACATGAAAGATGATTGGACAAAGTTACAGACTGCCAAACAATGTAAAATCCAGTCCATTCTGTGTCTGTCATTCCACATCTGAATTAGAGTAAATATATGATGTGATTGTTGATCCCTGCTTGATTGATTGGTATTTCCTATTTAATTTTGACTCATGATGGGGCACTCTCTTGAGTTCGACCAGGCAGTGACATCATTGTTTCATATGAGCAAGAGACCACACAGAACTAATAACCTGGCCTTGACTTTAAAAAATGTCTGGCAATCTCAAGAGTAGGTTTGCATCGACCCTCACCTTAGTGCCAACCATTTGGTGAACCAGAACAAATAACTCACAGCGTCTCATTTGTCCATATATTTACATCTGATTTCGAATAAAGCCTGATGATATTTATTTGACAAAAGCTGCATGCTCACAATCAATTGCTGTATTTTCTGCAAACCGTAGGACCAGCAGGGAGCCAGAGGAGGCTCATGCAAGGTGTTGCTGTTGTGCCAAGAGAGGATCCAATGACTTTGTGTTGACAGCAGAAAACTGAGCATAAAGCAGGTAGGTTTTTCATGAGTGCCTCATCAGCATTGACACCTTTCATCTGTGGTTATCTGTCATCTTGTTTACCCTTTGTAGCTGTTCTTTGTGTTCAAAATGAGATGCTTACCTGGCTGAGTCCACTATATCAGGGGTGCTTCCTGTCCTGGCACTGCATAATACTCTGATAAACAGGAACTGCTGTTTGCAGGGTTATTAGGCCAGGGATACATTTAATATTTCTTTTGTAAGAAACAAAAAGTGAGTTTGACAGCCAACATGCATCAAAGGTAAAGTATGATTTGACATCTGACAAATTTGCTCTTAAATCATTGACTTGAGATTTCTGTTTTGTTTATGATCCAAGTAGTGAAAGTGTTTTTGGCTGTAACTTAAACTGTACTCTTATGCTTCAGGACAGCTCAACATAAAACTGGCTATAATTCACAGGTCTTTTCAGCAATCTTTCCGCTCTGCCTCTGCAAGCAGAGGAGGACGCAGATCATCAGGGAAGATGTTCTTTGTGGCTGGGGCCAAAAATGCAGGAGGCTCTGGAGGAGGAAGTGAAAGGAGGTAAATGGTTAACATCAACTCAGCCTAAAAAAATTGGCTTACAAAACAAAAAAGGGACATGCATGGCTTTACTTTGGCTTTACCATTCAATCATTTCTTATGACCATCCAGAAGTTTGTGTATGTCTTCATTTGCCTTTGGTGTATATACATTTAGAACTGGTTAGCCTTCATTCCAGTTGCTCAATGGTGCAAAAAAGCCATTTTTCATTGTAAGAAAAAAATTATGCGGATGAATGCATAATGCACCTGGTAATGAAAATACACCCTAGATGTCAGTCAGCTGAGCCAGCTAACTTGTAGTTTGACACGCTGCTTAAAATAAAAAAAAAAAAATCTTAAATCATGGAGCTCATCCTCTTCTCCTCCATAGGTTGGCAGAGCAAATGAATCCTAAAATGAACCATCTTGATGTCACACTCAAAGAATGCATTGACTGTTTCCAGCTGCTTTGTCACTACTCAATCCATGTTGACAGCATGATCAGTTCTGCGCATGTGTGTAGGTCAGGAGGCTAGTGCCTGACTAATGTGAAATCCTAACCCAAACCAATCCCCTACCACTTGCAAATGTGTAGAACAGATAGGGTTATATGGGTTGGGCAGCGACTAGCTTCCTTCTCAGTGTAAGTCTACAGGAAACAATTCTTCATGCCTGCGTGCGTCATGTGAGGATGTAATTACACAGTTGGCCACTATGTCAAATTGGCATCAATGCATAGTGGACTTTATGGGGGGTTGGTGTCCACAGAGAATCTGTTCTATGCCTGTATTTTCTTATTTTGCCATGTTGGTTAAATTCTTGTATCAACTTTGTGGCAGTGGGTGTGCAGTCCCGTTACAACAAAGAACAAGACATAGAGAGTAACTATACAAACATAGTGGCCAGGTGCCAGATTATAAGCACATGCAAGAGGGGTCAGTTTTGTACATTGTGCTCACAAACCATGACTGACAAATCCTGTTTAGTGTGCCTGTAAAAAAAAAAAAAAAAATGAAACAGTGACTCCTCATTTCCCATCATCAAGGTCAATCTACCAGAAATTTCGTGAGGTAGATTTATTGGACAAGAAGAAGACAGTGACAGCTCTTAAGCCTGGTGAAGATCGGGCCATTCTCCTGGGACTCGGAATGATCCTCTCTTCAATCATGATGTACTTTGTCCTGGGGATCACTATACTACGCTCCTATGCAGACAGGTATAGATACCCCACAAACGAATTAACTGCTATTTCCATTGGAAACATGTTTTACCCATCAAATTAGCTTGTTGAGAACCTGCTTCAATACTCTCTCAGCCTGAAAACTGCAATAATAAACACTTCATCAAACTATACCCCAAGCCAAGTTTAGTTCATATCATGACATCCCCAAAATGTTTGCCTTTTTTTGCATTAAATTGGATATTCATTTAAATGTCAACACAGTGTGTGGACAGAGGAGGGTGTTTGTGTTGTACTCAACTCCACGGTCACAGCAGACATGAACTGTTCCTACAACTGTGGGTCAGACTGCTGGAGAGTCTCCAAATACCCCTGTCTGCAGGTCTATGTGAGCGTCAATAACACGGGCCGTGTCAGCCGTTTATCTCACAATGAAGAGACCCAGGACAGCAGCTCTGAAGTGAGTACAGTGCCAGAGGGAAAATACTGAGAATTACTGAACCATTTCAAATGTTGGCAAAGGCTGTCAGATGTTGGCCTGATTAAAGATTTACTCTGCTCTCAGTTTAGAGAATGTTAGTCAATAGGATTTGGAATTTTTCTTGGTCAAGCTGAGAGGGGATACATGAAGGGTGATGCATTCGGTACCGCAAAATAAAACAAACCTAGCCTCATTACAAAAACAAAAACTAAGATCTACTGATTTCCCTCTCAATAACCTCAGTGTCCTTAAATCCTGTCCTTGCAGTGTTTCTATGTACCCAGGTGCCAGAAGGACAGCATGGCTATGCATGTCATGATTATGAACATCTCTGAGCGTCTGAAGATGAACCAGCAGGTCCCATGTTACTACGACCCCAGCGAGCAGCATGAGACTGTGCTCCTGACCCGCCTGTATGACCACAGCGTCATCGTCCACTCGCTGCTGTGGCCCTCCTGCATGCTCACAGGAGGGGCCCTCATCGTCATGATGGTGAAGCTCACTCAGTACCTCTCCAGGCTGTGTGAAGAGATAGGGAAGATCAAGAGGTGAAATATGTGCAGCTGCTGTGAAAGACAAGCGCATGGTGGTTTGACGATGAACATATGACATGAAAGGGATTGCTTGAACCGACCTCTTGCAAACTTTCCTCTTCGACTGAGACATTTGGAACAGCTGACTTCACTCTGGACTGAGGATGTGACTGTTTATAAAAGTGAATTGAATGTTCCCAGACGGAAACTGTCAGACACATATTTCCTGTCATACAGGAAAAAAATGATTGTGTTTTTGCATGAATGTAAAGCATTATAAAGTGTTTTATGAGTTGTTTTTTACAGGAATTTGTTACACTTGTAACCCTAAATATGGTATTATATGAGCATGTGCTTTTTATGTCACATATAATACACAAGAAAATACCTACCTGAAATATAGAAGGAGAGGTGGAAACACTGCTCTCTGTCAAAAAACTTTATGTTGAGAATTGTTAAATTTTCAAGAACTTTCTCAAACTTTCCTATAGTTTGATACTGGCTGATTGCTAAAACGATAATATGTCCTTATTTGTTGACCACTCAGTGACCAAATATGTGTAGGTCTCTTATAACAAATGTGTCTCATGAATGAACATATGGCGTACATAATCCTACATGTTTTTTTTTTGCCTGTCATGGTGTTGGAAAACTGTTCTGAAAAATTTGGTTCCCCAAACTACACTGAGCATATAAATGACTAATATTTAATATCCCTTACAAATATTTTGAACAATCAAATTTAATTAGATGTAATAGGCTAAATCAGTGTAAACTTGCAAGCTTACCGTGCAAATTTAAGAAAATTACACATTAATTTCCAGATAGGAGGGTAAAAAGTTCCTGTAATAAGTTACTGTATCCACCTCCAGATTATTGTCTATATTAAACAGTAGTTTAATGCTCCCAATGGATGTGATGATTTTGTAATATGGATTGTTCTGTGGTCACACACTGTCCCCTGCACCTGAATAAAAATTAGTATGCCTATTTTGATGATAAAAAGGGACTGTTTAGAAAGTTTAAATCTGCATTAAAACACACATTGCTGATTGTCTCATGATGGCCATGATATTTGGAGAATATTCAGGTCCCAAATTAGGCCATAAAATTTTGTTTTGGATGGACGTGCAAAAATATCAACATCAGACAATAACTCCTGGGCATCAACATAATGTTGCTCATGATTTCTGTCTCTGTCCATGTTCTTTGACTTCTCACTAATTTTCACTAAAATGTCACGGAGTTTTGAAAATAATCAGTGACATACAGGCAATACAAAATGTATGATACAGTACTCATAATGAGAGCATTAAAACAATATGTAATGGAATTGATTAGTTTTAGCTTACATCTTTCTGCAGGCCTGATACTTGTTACTTTTCCTCTGCTCCATCCATACGTAAGTTGGTAAAAGAATTTGCTTTAAGTTCGCACGTGACTTTCTTCACCAAGTGAACAAATTACATAGCATTTTCTTATGTGCTCTTTGGTGGCATTTCATGTCTTTTCGAAGAAAAAGGGCCAAAATGCGCTTCCTTTGAATTCCCCAGTCTCACCTCATGACAAACTGTTTTCTCAACCAGCTCCGTGTGGGAGGGCGGTCCATGATGATGAGCCTGCTAGCAGCCCTCGAGCAGGCTAGCTGTGTGGAGCTAGCGTGCTACTAAACTGTGCAGTTTCTTTTCGGGACAGCACGATAAAGAACATCATGAAGTATTATAGACTTATTCCTCCACAGCATATTGACAACATCACCGGGAGCTAGCGGTGTCCTGTCTTCAATATCGCGGGTCTTCCCCGACCTCCAGTGTCACTGTTTGGATGGACTAACGTTAGAGCTAACACCGCTGCTCGATACTTCCCGAGCGGGCACGAATGGGATTTACTCAGCTAACGCTAGCTGCTGTTAATGATTGTGCTGGCTGACTAGCGTCGCAGCTAACCGGTTGGCGTTAGCTATCTGACACAGGTAGCTTTATATTTGTTTTTTTCATGTTTTGTTCTGTGGTCGCTATTGTTTATCAAAACAGTTACCAATTTACTCACACGACAAACTGTCTGGTAACGTTATTGTAGTACCGTCAGACTAAAATTTAAGTATCAGTTGAGGTTTTCATATCATAAATGACATTGATCTGCTGAGTGAACTTGGCTAGCACGGTTGGCTAGCTAGCTAAGAAACAACACAAAACGTTAACCCACTAAGCAGCTGCATAACAAATACTAATCGTGGTTACTGTCAAGAGAAGGCTACAAGCTAAACCCTTGAAGTGTTGAAATCCTGTAATTGTGTAGTACTTTCATTTGGCATCTCTGGACATTAATATGTTTGAGTTAGCATGTGTCCTCTTAACACAAACTTACAAAAGCGAAAGTTTTAGATAAACATGTTTCCATTTCCGATGTCATGACAAGTTATGAATTTGTTGGGGTTGTTGCCAGTGTAAAAATAATTTAAAAAACCGCAGTGGCGATTTGAATTACTGCAAGTTACATCGTTAAAGTTAACTAGCAAATTGTAACGAATGTTTCTACTACCCGTCTGACAGGCTGACCTAAAGTCATTTTACATAATGGCTATGCGCCGTATGGTAAACTTAAAAAGAGTAAAACAATGTGCATTTTTTTTCTGTACGTATTTACCTGTCATGTAAACCATGAAGTTTTAATATTTTTATAGCAATCCATGTTAAATTGGGATACTCTCAGGAGTGGGTATTAAGCATTAAATACTCTGGCATCTGTGCAACCCTATCACATAAATCAGATATTTACCACAAGCGTTTTGCATTATTGTGCACGGGTCAGTGGTTCTTATATAATCCTTTCCTTCTTTCTTACAGTTGGTTGATATCGCTCATCTGATAATTACCAGGCTCTGAAAAGAGCGGATTTGCTGGTGCAACCATGCCTCCCAGACCTTCCTCAGGAGAACTATGGGGGATGCACTTGATGCCCCCTAGCATCCTTGTGGACTGCCTTTTGCCAAATGGCATGATTCTCACATTGGAGTGCCTCCGGGAGGCCACACTGATCACAGTCAAGCATGAGCTTTTCAAAGAAGCCAGAAAGTACCCTCTTTACCATCTGCTACAGGAGGAGAGCTCCTACATCTTCGTCAGTGTCACCCAGGAAGCAGAGCGGGAAGAGTTTTACGATGAGACTAGGAGGTTGTGTGATCTTAGGCTCTTCCAGGCATTTCTTAAAGTCATTGAGCCAGTGGGCAACAGAGAAGAGAAAATTCTCAACAGAGAGATAGGTATGGTCCTTGAATTACACTGTTAGTAAACACCCTACTGTACATTACAGTAATGTACTGTAACAATCATGTGCCATGACAATGGTATTTCCAACAATGAAGAACATGATTGTTTTCACTTAAAATGATTTTGATTGGTAAAATTATACTTTTGGCTCTAACTAGTCATGTATAGTATTTTTTTAATGTGTTGCCACTTTTTGAAGCCAACACTGACCTTGCGAATGTCATGAAAAATGTAGTAATCCAAGTAAAACAGTTGGTGAGATTTAAGAACCCACAACAAAGTTTCATTAAGCAGTTGTTTTTCTTTTTAGGTTTTGCCATTGGAATGCCTATATGTGAGTTTGATTTGGTGAAAGACCCTGAAGTGCAGGACTTCAGAAGGAACATTTTAAATGTTTGTAAAGACGCTGTGGACCTCAGAGACAGTAATGGACCCCACAGTAGAGCTTTGTATGTATACCCTCCAAATGTAGAATCCTCTGCAGAACTTCCCAGGCATATCTATAACAAACTAGATAAAGGTAAGACATTTTATTCTTATTTACCACAAATATTCAGTGTAAACCTATTTATAATGTTATATGCAATCACTCACATTTTTGCCATGAACATATTCTCTGTGTATAAAAGTTATAGCATATTTCTTCAATTTAATCTTTTATTTTCTTTCCCTCAGGCCAAATCATTGTGGTCATATGGGTTATTGTTTCACCAAGCAATGACAAGCAGAAGTACACCCTGAAGATCAACCACGACTATGTGCCGGAGCAAGTGATTGCCGAAGCCATCCGTAAGAAGACACGTAGCATGCTGCTGTCCCCGGAGCAGTTAAAGATGTGTGTGCAGGAGTATCAGGGAAAGTACATCCTCAAAGTCTGCGGCTGTGATGAGTACTTACTGGAGAAATACCCTCTGAGTCAGTACAAGGTAATCTAATTTAATCTTAGGCTACCTGCATCTGATGCTATTGTGCTTAGAGGGAAAGAGATCTACTTCACATCAAATTACCATCCAGCACAAAGGTGCTTGGCATTCATGACGTGAAATGACATTTATGAGAAAATGTACTGATACAAGAATAGAACGTATACATTGCAGTATGTCTATAAAAAATATTGAATCTTTCAGTAATTTTTGGGTTGTAACTGTTAAATCCAATTATTACCCTGTTGGTAAACTTGGATTTTGTGTGACTGGCTTTAAAATGTCAAACAGAATAAATAGCTCGAAAATGTCACTTTGTCTTCCTTGCCAGTATGTGCGCAGCTGTATCATGCTGGGACGGATGCCCAACTTGATGCTAATGGCAAAGGACAGCCTGTATTCCCAGCTGCCCATGGACAATTTCACTTTGCCATCTTATGCAAGGCGAATATCCACAGCAACGCCCTACATGAATGGGGAAACAGCCACCAAGTCTCTATGGACGATCAACGGAACGCTGAGGATCAGGATACTGTGCGCCACTTATGTCAATGTCAACATCAGAGACATTGACAAGGTACACATGCAGTACATCGCTGTGGTGCTGTGACTACTTCATCCTGTTTAATATAGAGCCTCTGCTTTGTTCTGGTTTGATTAAAATTAATTGTGACTATAATCTTAGATCTGTAGTACCTCAGAGGATATTAGAACATAGTGTACACAGTGTTCTTCAATTCATGCAGTCAGAAATGCAGTAAAAGTTTACTCAATGGATACAAATCTGTTATTGTGGCTGCCCTAGATTTACGTCAGGACTGGGATATACCACGGTGGAGAGCAGCTGTGTGACAATGTCAACACCCAGCGCGTGCCCTGCTCGAACCCTAGGTAGTACTCAATGAAGGATAGTGCTGCTCTTGGATGTGTCTTAGCTTTGCGACAGTTATGTCATCATTTAATCTTTGTTTTCTTTTTTTCATCCAGGTGGAACGAGTGGCTGAACTATGACATGTACATTCCAGATATCCCCCGAGCTGCTCGACTCTGCCTCTCCATCTGCTCTGTCAAAGGAAGGAAGGGAGCTAAGGAGGTGAGCGGTGAAAAGCTAACTTAGAGTCATGATGAACAATTAAGTCTTGGTTTGGTTTGAATGTGGCAACATCTGCTTTCAGTGTGTTCACAAAAGCATTGTTTTTAATGAAGAAGTCAATCATCAGTTGGCCTTTTTCCGTCATGCCATGAGTGACCGTGCATGTTGTGAGTAGTTTTCCACGAAACTGCAGTGCAGGGCGAAGGGAGTTGGGCACTTAGCTGGAGACTCAGAGATATACAACCTGCAGCTTTGCTCACTGTGGCTTCTCCCTCTTGTTTTAAAAATCTCTGTGACAAAAAATAACTGAACTGCTGTCTAAAAGTGGCAGGAGCAGCAGGAAATGTTGAGTTTGCATTAGCATTAACCTAATGCGGCTCTGACACAGCTGTGTGAAAGTGAACAGGAAACAGTAAGGCTGCTATCAACTCTAATGCTGGATTATACATGCATTGTTTCCCCGTGAATTTCTTTCACATAAGCAGGCCATTTGAATATCACTTCAAAATGAAACTAATATATAGAAAAGAAATCACAGAATACTGATGTGTAGAAATTGCTATTATGAAAGAAATACAGATCTAAAAATAAAATTAAATAACAAGGTTTGATCTAATTTTAACCTCAACAAATATAATTTTTCATGTCATTATCAAATTCTTGATCATGTGTATTAAAATTGTTTCTTGTTTAATTTTTATTTTAATCAAAGCTGTTCCTATGATAGACATGGGAAATAAACAACTGTTCTGTTTTCAGCACTGTCTGTTCCGTAGCCCCAAGCGTTTGCCTCTGTAATCATTTTCATATGCATCATCTTCCTGGTATTTTCCTGTAGGAGCATTGTCCCCTGGCCTGGGGCAACATCAACCTGTTTGACTACACCCACACACTAGTAGCAGGGAAGATGGCTCTTAACCTGTGGCCTGTCCCACATGGCCTTGAAGACCTGCTCAACCCCATTGGTGTAACAGGCTCTAACCCCAACAAGGTAAACAGCAAATGTTGACATTTTGAACATAATGCTTACTTATGTAAAGTGAAAATACTGGTTCACATTGCTGTCTGTTGTTCTATTATAGAAGTGTTTTCTCTTTTTGTTAGTTAACTTAACAATATGTTTCTGCAAACAAAAGAACAAACTATGTACGTCAAAAAAATTACAATTCTTTTAAATTTAAATACACGTTTTTAAGGCTATTTTCTTTTAGTAGCATGGACCATAATAGACCTTCTTAAATCACTAAGAATATAGAATACCACAACATAAAAAATATTCTTTTAACTAATGGAAAAGGCTTTTCAGATGTGTATTAGACTTGTGTCTGCAACTGACCTCTAAGCCTTATGACCCAGTTTTAATCAAGTTGGATTTAAGCTGCTTCGATTTAATCATCCAAGCCTCTTAACCCAATTATTTCTCATTGACACAGGCACCTTTCTTTGATTACAGTAACAACCTTGAATGACCTTTCCCTTTTAACAACTTCCAAAACCTGCAGGAAACACCCTGCCTGGAGCTTGAGTTTGACCACTTCAGCTGCCCAGTCAAGTACCCTGATATGACCATCATTGAAGAACATGCAAACTGGAACATATCCAGAGAGCTTGGCTTTAATTACTGCCACACTGGTTTGGTAAGAAACAAGTGTTCAGTATTTTAACTATGTGTTTTGTTTGTGGTGCTCAGTTTATCTGTTTTTTTTGTTTGCTTCTTTTAAACTCCATATTACATGTTTTAATGTGAAATCACAGAGTAACAGACTGGCGCGTGACAACCCCCTGACCGACAGTGACAATGAGCAGCTACGCCAGGTGTGTAACAGAGACCCCCTGTCTGAAATCACTGAGCAAGAGAAAGACTTTCTGTGGAGGCACAGGTAATGTGTGTGTGCTTGTGTACCTTTATGTGGGTTTTTTGAGGGGTGCATTACATTTAATACAAAGTCTTTGGAAAGTCCAGCGCTTCAGTTCAGCACTGTGCCATATCAACAGCTACGAGTTGGAGCCTTTTTGATTTGAAAATAGATAATTATATGTGTTTGGAGAACTTTTTTTGCATATTTTTTTAACTGTTTCGTGGTTAGGACATGCCTGTATATGTTCATATACAGCCAGATTTTTTTTTTTTGTATTAATAAATGGCTGACCACAGCCCAGCTCAAAAATGCATGTGACCATGCTTTTTTGAAAGAACACTGTGGATGAATTTGTATTTTTTTTTTCATATCATCATGATCTTTTGGGCCCTTTTGGCAATCATTTGACTACAGTTGGCCTATTACCAAATGCTTTTTTATTTAATATGTATAACTGGGAAGGGAATGATAAGCTGTACCATGGCTCTCCCTTGCTCCAAGCACTGTCTGAATGGTCAGAGCGAAAGTATTATGCCTCATTTGCATGACATTACTGCTGTGAGGACAAGATTCACACACTGTAAATGTCCAAAAACACAAGCAGAGCAAGGATAGGAGCGCAAAATAACTCATGGAAACATGAAGGTTTTAAATAGAGAAGGTATCACATGATGTGTGAGTACAGACAGCAAACACATATACCCAAACAGAGTGAACTAATGTTACCTGAGTTGTAGGGACAATCTTTAAACACTGTGGCAGTCCAAAAACACATACAGATAAGTAACAAGAGTGTAAACACAATAGCACGTGCATGCATAGGCACTTTATGTTGATGGCTGTGTGTGCATAACATGCCCAGAGCTGACAGTCTGTCACTGGTTATGAAGCATGTTAAACACTGAATGAGCTAAAAAAAAAAAAACCCTCTTGTATCATGCATATAAAACTAATAAAAGGTCACAGTGGAGCTCATGATGCTGCTGTACACACACATCTCCCAAAGCCATCCTTATGAGGAGAGCTGTGCAGGAGGGTGAACCCACCCCCACAGTTTTTACAGCACCCCCTTCAAGACAATAGTTGCATTATCCCTGTGTCTAAACTCCAAACACATTTCAGGCTCAGACATTTTCCTTGCTTTAAGCCCTGTGTGCTGTCATGTGGGGCAGATGTAGATGTCATAAAAGTTATATCTGCTTTATTCTCTCCCTTAACACTTTTAGACAAGACTGCCTCAATATGCCAGAGATCCTTCCCAAGATCCTCCTTGCTGTGAAATGGAACTCCAGAGATGAGATTGCACAGGTAAACTCAGGTTTCTTGCTGACATGTCTTTTTTGTTTAAAGGACATCCCGTGGGGGAATAATAAGTGCCTGACCTTAGTTTTCATACTAATGCAACAGCTCAGCTGATATTCACACAGATAATGCACACTAACAAACTGTCTTATGCATGGGAGTTGTTTAAAATGGTTAGAATGCAAAAAATATATATCTGTAGTCAGTGTATGTTTCTTTTTTCATTTCAGATGTATTGCCTTCTGAAGGACTGGCCCGCTATCAAGCCAGAACAAGCCATGGAGCTGCTGGACTGTAACTTCCCTGATCCAATGATCAGAGAGTTTGCCGTAAAGTGCCTTGAAAAATACCTAACAGATGACAAACTCTCACAGTACCTCATTCAGCTGGTTCAGGTACATTGCATCTTTATGCGGCTTTAAACACAATTTAAGTAAATATTGAGAAGAGCTTAGATGTTTCAGCTTGGTATACTTTACCAATTTTTTTTAGGCAAATATTAATGTTTTTATGGTGTTTTTGATGTTTTTTTCTCTAACTTGTGCCCAGGTTTTAAAGTATGAGCAGTACCTTGATAACCCACTTGCACGATTCCTACTGAAGAAGGCATTGACCAATCAGAGGATAGGACATTTCTTCTTCTGGCATTTAAAGTGAGTTTATTCAAAAAGGCCTTCTTTTAGGAATATAGAGCTGTTTTTATTTGACTTGAAAGGTTAATCTGTTATTTGACTGTCGCTGAACTGTCTGGTCCTAAATGGTCTTGCATTTAAAAAAAGTTCTCTGAAAAATGCTGAAGTAGGTCAGTGTTATGGGATGTTGCATCTGTCTGTTTATCTGTCTATATTTCTGTTTGTGTGTGCATGTGCACATGTTGGTGTGCTTGTGTTTGTGTGTATTTGTATAGAGGCTGGACACAGTTTCTGTTAGAACACAAACAACATCTCCATGTTTTTTGTCTGTTTTTCCTGCCTAAATGTGTGTAGGTCAGAGATGCACAACAAGACAGTAAGCCAGCGGTTTGGCCTGTTGCTGGAGTCGTACTGCCGGGCCTGTGGCATGTATCTGAAGCACCTGAGCAGACAGGTGGAGGCCATGGAGAAACTCATCAATCTCACTGACCTCCTCAAACAGGAGAAAAAAGATGAGGCGCAGAAGGTAACCCGACAGCCAGCAGCTGTTAATTATGATCTACTGAATCGTTAAGTTTAATCTCGATGACATCTGGTCCGATCTGCCCACAGAGATGCTGCTTAAGTAGAGTGATAGAGTTTGTACTGTTGCTTTTTTCAGTTAACTTGCAGCTAAATTTATTTCAGCCAGACTAAAATATGGTATTTATTAAAAAAAAAACAACTGAGTGATCCTTACAGCGACATCCACACATTAAGATGAAAGATTCCTGAATTAAAGCTGGTACTTATAAATAGATAAAGTTTTGTTCCAAACTAAGGCAAGTATGACCAGTTGCAATGTAAGCATGGTGCATTGAGCATCACCTAAGATCACAGTTAATTCTGTTTAACTGTATTGCTGTATTCAGCTTATGTGTTGCTTTTAACCAAGGTCAACACTTGTAAATGCTTCTCGATAAAAACCTTCTAGGGAAATAAAAAAGAACAATCAAGTCAATGCATATCAGAGCACAAACAGTCTCCTTATTAAACTACGATGACAGAAAATGCAATTTAATAAACAAATCCTTACTTTGGTAATTACAGACAAATTATGGTCTTAAATTTAAAAATAAGCCACGTGTTTAAAAAGGCCCCCATTAGAAGAATAAAAAGTGCACTCCTTTTAAAATGTAAAGTGCTTTTGCAAAACTAAGTTGTATGTGTCATTAGGCATCTAGTCTGAGTAAAAACATTGTTCCCAAACAACAGTGACAGCTCCTGTTGCATTATTTTTCTTTCAATTGCTAAAACACTTTGATGCCACAGAATAAACTACTGAATCTGTCAAATAGTCCCTACGTGATTTGAAAGTTTGACCAACAAGGAAACTAGATCAGACCATGAAAAATCTTAATTTAATTTAATTTAATAATAAACTGCCCTGCTTTTAACATTTTTCATTCATTTGCATGAAATGGTTAGCTTTACCATTTCTAAGCAAAACTCCTAAGCTTATTATCATTTATGCCAGTAGTCTGCCAGCTGCTCTTACTAATTGTGTAATTAGCACACTACTGTAGACAAAACATTTTATGATTTCATGGTGCTTGTCTGTCCTATGTTGAAAGTTTGTCTCCTGCATCTTGCTGCGCTCTGCCTGGATAACTTCAGCTGTCTGCACTCCTTCCTGGCTAAAGAAGTATCAGGATTTTT
>JAPZDY010000004.1:7150453-7173381 GCA_029783645.1 Ctenochaetus hawaiiensis | reverse complement strand
TTTTGTCTGTTAAAAAAAAAAAAATACTCTAGCCTCCATGTGTCGCACTGACACCGAAAAATGTTTCATATATTTCCTTCTGAATAGAGCAGGAGTGCAGCATGAGAGCATCCCCTAATAATGTCTGCTGGCTTATTCACAAGGGTGCAGTAATCAGAGTACTGCTAGTTTTCCATCCTGTAAGCTAGTTCAGTCCAGCTTTTTTATTTTGCCTTTACCATTTTGACAGGTACATTCTGAAGTTCCGGCTCAAAGGCTAATACTAAAAGAAAAATGACTTTTAGAAGACGTTCTTAAAAGCAAAGACAAGACATTTACTACAAAGACAGCTCTGTTCTTGTTCTTGCACCTGATTTTGAACCAGTCTGAGCTTTTCAGACAAATACAATCAGATTCCAGAAGGCTGATTCCCAACTAGAATTAAAATTTAGCAGATTTTTCTTGGGAACCAAACTTGGTGTGTGAAATCGTACAGCTCATGCATTGTCCAAATGCTATCTTTTGATTACATGTCCATGATTACAATACTCCTGCTTAAAACTGGTGGAAAAGTGGGTTGATTTGCTTGCTCGCACCATTGTTTCAAGAAACCTAAAATCCTAAAAGTGGTTCAAGCACAAGAGCTAAATTGGCTGAAAAACAAAAATAGCTGTCCTTTTTTCTTAAGTACACAAATACATGGCTTTAATGTTTAAATCCACTCCTCTAGGGTTAGTTTTCTACAGGTGTTCCTCCCTCACTATTGAAAAGTCACATTAGGTGTGAAGCAGATCCAAACCAGAGGCTCATGAAGCTACTTGGTAAGACCTAGATTTTACTGCCTCAAATCCGTACCTCAAGAGAGAGGAGGAGTAATTCCTCATCAAAGTGGAGAAAAGTTGTCTGATTGGAGCCTGTGAGGTTAACCTTTACCCTGAGGCAAGGCACAGTGCTCACACCTCTGCAGTCCACCCACTCCTCCAGGATTTCAGTCTGCAGCAGAACACAGCCAGCCACCTTCCAGTCACTGAGAAACGAGTGGAAAAGTTCATTGTAACCTGTCATCACCCCAACATGTTCACACGCAGCAGCAAGGCAACAGACCTAATTGTTTAACATTATATCTTGGATATAAATATATGTCATAAAAAATTTCTTTATAATAAAATTGTTTGTTGTTGCACATTTATTGAAGTGTATCTCTTTCAGAAAAAGACACATGTAGATGAGAAGCTATGTATTAAACAAATAAATAAGAATCCAAAATGGAAAATTATTTGATCTTGGTTAAGTTAGTCGGCATTTTAACTTAATACCTAATGTTTATTTTTATTTAAGTTTAACTAAAGTTTAACTTTAGTTTTGGTTTAACCATGCTGGTAGCATATTAAATGAAATGGATTTGTGCTTTTTGTTAAACAGTTGATTAGTTAAATGATATAAGATTTACCCGAAGTACTGGCATAAGTGATGGAATCTTCTATGTTTGACAGATTTCTGTACCTGTTAGCATAAGGTTTGACCATAGTGATGCCGACCACGAAGAACATGAGCACAGAGAAGGCCATCATGCTGAAGCCCAGCAGGATGGCTCTGTCCTCCCCAACACTTGACACAGGCATCTGGGTCCGAGCTCGCTGCCCTCCGCGCCCGTCCGCTGCTTTACTCCACTCCGGCTCCTGAGCTGCTGCTGTGTGACTGCACGAATAGAGGGATGTAATGATTTTATCCAACAGTGATACAAATTAGCTTTTTGATTTGATGTATCAACAAATTTCATGCTCAACTCAAAAATTTATTTTGGTTCATTTGATTAATTTTCGATTCTTTTGAACATGATTCCTTTTTCAGGGCTAAAATACAAATGGTATTGTAACTAATTTTGTTAGATTTAGACTCTCTGACATAAGTTAAAAAAACGCATGGAAAATGGATAGTTCAAAGATATATATTATGTTATATATACTATATATAATATATAGACCTATATATAATACCCATATATAATATAATAAAATATATCTTTATATTATATAGATATATTTTAAGTTCAAACTTTGCTCTCAAATGCAAACTGTTCATGTGTTTGTATAATATTCTTAACATTTTTTTCCAAGATGTACCTTTGCACAACATAGAGCTCATAAAAATCTAATCAGTCAGAAGCTTTAGTTATACTTCTCTAAGATTTTTTTTCAGTTATACTAAGATTTTTTTTCAAGTGGTGTACTGGCAGTTTACTACTGTGCTTCCATGTAACATGTGGAACAAAGACTAAAACTGCCATGTGGCTCTGTGAGGCCATTTGTAGGCACAACTGTGCTTTGTGCTACTTGCTAATATCAGCTAACATGCTCACAATAGCATTGCTAACAATTTGATATTTAGCAGGACCAATATTATAACCATAGTTTGGCATGTTAAGATGCTGACATGCTAATTAGCAGCAAACACAAAGTACAGCTGAGTTTGATGTGATTTTACTAGAAGGAATAGTTCAGAATTAGTCTCCAAGTTTGAACTCATGATGGAACTCAGTTTACCCTGATTTCAAAAGTCAGTGAGTATCACCCTTTGAAAGTGTAAATATATGCAATGATTTAAGGCTTAATAATAACAGTGTAGAGTGTGAATTCATATCCAAATATAAAGTGCTTTAGTAACTAACAATAAGCATACATGAGACAGTGGAGGAGTACAGAGATAGTGTGACAGACACAGAGAGAGAAAGCAGTTTAAGAAGGCCAGGGAATGATAAGAACAAAGATAGGAGGTTCGAGGATGACGCCTGTGCCTCTATCCCAATCTATGGTGAGATGGACAGCATATACTGACTGCAAGGGGTGGTACAATAAGGGTGTTTGCGCCCGGAAGGGCAAAGATACAGGATGTGTTATGCTTTATGGTCGCAGATATAAGAACCATCTGACAACTGCAGACGAGGATTACGTGGAGCCAGATATCGTCGAGGCGATGGAGACAGAGCTGCGAGCCAATCGGGAGAGAGATTCAACATTCAACATTCTGTATTGAATGAAAGACTGGGTCAGGGAGAGACAGGCTGTCAGACTTTGTGAACTTACCCGCACGCTGTTGGTCATCAGGGAAAGGAAGATCAGGGGCCTTCCCCCACAAATAACATCAAAATGATGGCAATACTGACCTATAGTCCATCCTTTTAACATCTTTTCAGCTCTAAAAAATGTATATTTCCCATAAGGCAATATGATATTGTTTTTCATTCAACACAGGGCTTAAAAACTCTTCAACACCAGCTGATAAAAACAGACTTCTCTGTAAAAATTTAAGGGCTTAATCCTCAGATGACTTCATCAGAAGCTACTTTGTCAGATTGCTCCTCTAGAGCCACAAGAGACACAAAACAACTGGTCTCAAAAGCTCAGTGGTTCTCTTTGTGACAAGTAAACAGAACTTAATTCATTTCATAATCACTGAAGTTGCTGTGTAAAGCAAAATTAATTGATTTTAATCTGTTCCAACGTGTTAGATTTGTGCTCATTGGTGTTTTTTACACCTCTTACAACCCCTTAAAATCATGCATGTTCACAGTGCATGCACAAGAGTTGGGAAATCTAAGTGTGAATCTTTGTTAAACTTCACCTGTGTTTTTCCTTTAATGAACTCCCAACAGTGTTTTCAAAGTCTGACTGTCTGTACCAGTCGATCGTCCTCTCTTACCGTGTCTGCCGCCTGCGAGCACCCTGCAGGTTGATGTTAATGGGGATGTTGAACGACCTCCGAGGAGAGGCGGTGTTCAAGAACATTCCCTTTCCTCCCACAGCCACCTTCCAGCCCTGAGTATGAATATCCAACTATTAAGCTCCTCTTTATCTGAAAGTCAAATGTCTCTCTGTCTGCAGCCAATCATCTCTTATCTCCAACAGGCTCCAATGCAGCACGTTGACTTACTGAGTGGACCAGATTTTTAGTTTATTCACCGGGGAGCTCCCTGTTGTTTACCAAGGCTCAAAGGTGAGTGCAACAGCACTTTCCACCCTCATGTGTGTTTCTATAGAAACCACCACAGGTAAAGCAGGTAGGAAGCTAATGGCCTCTCTGTGGGCCCGTGAGGCTCAGCTGTATGCAGAAGTGTCATGGAGAGAATGAGTAAATCTCTTGATTATTCACTTTTTACACAGATTGCAACAGCACAGTGACACTGACGCAGGTAAATACAGGCTCTCCTTGAAGTCAAAAATCAAAAGAAAAAAGGCATAAAGTTGAAATTTTATGCCTAATCAGCCACCTTTACACACTTCTACACAGATGTACAGAAAAGATACTGACCCAAACATGTGTGTCCTGCCACCTTTCATTATTCCAGACCTCTCAGAGAGTCCCAGTGCTGTGTGATATGAGTGCAAGATGCTGAGCGAGTTTATATGTGTTATTCAAACAATCGAAAGTCTTTGTATTATTCATGCGTTGCTGGCAAAACATATGGAGGTATTAACTTGGTGACAGTTCTGCTTAATATAACAAGCCCAGGGCCAGGAACACCACAGCAGCTTGAAAATGGAGCCAACCATTAAATAAAACAGACAGCGATGTCAGACCTAATTTATTCAATCTTGAATACAATAGAGTGTTATTTTCCTCAACCTTTTATCACACATTCTGGTGAGAGGCTTCATTTTCTGGGAGCTCTAACCCTGGTTTATCTGATGTACAGTATTTTATTACCTGTGTGTTTTTATTACAGTGGGTGATGTATACTATTTATAAACTGGTAAATGGAGTCTCTTTTTGTAAGACAGCAAGGTTACTGGTATTCATATCCAAAACCTACAAGGGGGCCAATGGGTCTGGCGTATTTTTTTCACCAGCCTTGTGTAAGAATTAAGCGCTTTTGACGAAACTGAAGAAAACAAGATTAAAAATGTATAAAGCCCCCGTGTGCTTTACCTCACCTGGTAACCTGAAACATTGCCTGGACCTGGAGGCTCACAGCTTGGTGCAGCACTGCCGACGTGACTCAAACAGGATCTCATCCTTAACAAAAATGCTTATTGGAAATGGACTGATGCAGTAATTACAAGTTGGACTGTTTTGCTTTTGTTAGATTTCATGTGTTTTAGGTCTCACCCTGCTGAGCTTCTTCTGTAGGCTGAACCTCGTGTGGTCTCTGTTTTCTATCTAGTTCTGACCTTGTACAATAGTGAGACAAATTCCTCTGATTTTCCAGGCCAGTAGTTGTAATTGGACTCACAGTGTCTCCTGTTATCTGATTATGCCACTGAACAACATTTCTGAACAGCACACGCAGACAGAGGTCGGTGTTTAAAAGGCAGCAAGTCACCGAGCATAGGCTAATGGATAATCACCGAAAGAGGAATCTAACTTTTCTTACCATTGGGCTGATATTTATGCTGAGCGGCATTGAGTATGGTAAGTTCATTATGACAGCTTTACAGAACTGAAGACATGAGATAATGGTCTCATTAGAGCAGAATCTGTCTGGCATTTTGGCTGTAAGCACACATCACAGAGGATAAGGCATCTGATGCAACTCAAATGTATTTTTGGCTGTGAGTAAATGAGGCTTGTCATTAACACCTCTCCTTCCTATTCCACCACACACATCCTCCTTCTTGCCTCTCATTGTCTCAGCTGTCATTCTGCCTACAATATGGAGGTATCTCCAGATTTTGGAGGCCCCCCCGTACTTCCTGGGTCTGGGTCTGTCCGCCTTCAGTCTGAGTGGGCTGCTAACATCCCCACTATTTGGTTTCTGGTCAGACCGCAGAAAAACTACAAAGTCAATCATCCTTTTCTCCAATTGTTTTCAGATTGTTGGTGAGTAATCGAACCACAAGAGAAACCACATGACACAGACAGTCAGATTTTACTGTAAAAACAGTGTGAAACTCAAACTGTAGCTCAAATTTGTCAGAAATACCACACTCATTCATTATTCAGTTCATGCTGCATAAGGAACTCTGTCTTCTCTTTTAGATGGTGTAATAAAAAAATCAGGTCTATTACTTCATTCCTTCATTTCAGCAGCTATTGAAATTTGCCTTTTTGTTTCCTCTTTTGTCTCCTCTCTTTGTCCACTGCAATGCATTGTCGAAGTTAGCTCTAAGTTAGCAACCAAATGTTAAGCACCACTTTTTGCACTGTATTTTGAGTAGAATCTGATTTCAGTATGTAATGTTCAATCCTGACCTGATATTTGACCATCATTGCAAAGTTTCTATAATTCTTGTGGACTTAAGTTGTTATTCTAATGCCATGTTCACTACAACTGCTTCATTCTAGCTAAATGTTAATGGCAGCATGTTAAAATGCTCACAGTAACAATGTTAATACTTCAAGCTTAACATTTGTTTGCACCTTGTTTATCAAATTAGTTTAGCATGTTAGAATTCTGACATTTACTCATACGCACAAAACGCAAAGTACAGCTGAGGATAATGTGAAAGTCAATAGTTTTACAGGCATTTGATCTTAAACTTAAGTGTCGTTTAGCTTTTGACTTAATGACGCCACAAGACATTTCATGCTAGTGTATCTTATAATTTAATGTTTCAGTCTATGGGATCACCAAAGTCATTGGGCTTCCTCCTTATGGAATCTATAAATGTCTGTGAAATATTTCATTGCATTTCATTCAACTGTTTAAATATTTCAAGTTGTTAGCATCGAAAAAAAAAAGTTTTGGACACAACCAGCAAACTTTTGTTTCACACTGAAGCTGCCTTTTGATTCTTAATTTTTTTGAAAATTTGTGTTTGTTTGTTTACAGGTAACTTGATGTATTTCATCGGATATTCAAAGTGGCTGTTGTTAAGTAGTCGACTCGTGACAGGTAACACATGCACACAAATGCATGTGTGTACTGGAATAACACCAAAAGCCTGTTAGCTATTGCATCCGTATGAGTGAACATTGTGAATTTGCAACGAATGAGTGCTCTGTTTTCCTTGCAGGTGTTGGTGCAGGAGCAGGCTCCTCTATCTTTGGTTTCCTGACTAGGAGCACTCGGCCGGAGGAACGCGCTGGTATCTTTGCAGCCATCATGGCCTGTCGACAAGCTGGGCTCCTTGTCGGTCAGTTTCTCCCCCTTCATCTCACCACAAAGAGAGGTGTCATTTCACCTCTCTCCACCTCCTCCGTCTTCTGAAAAATATCAGACATCAGGAAGGATTTTTTGATGTCTTCTTTGATGTTCAGTTTCAACTGTGAGAGGGAGACATTCAATAAAATCACCGAGGTGAAGGTTACTGTCTCGGCACATCCTCTGTTTTTATTCCACCTCGTCTTTAAAGCTCTCCCTCTTTTCTCTCCAGGGCCAGCGTTCAACCTGTTCCTGCGGCTGTGTGATTTCAAACTGGGGCCCTTTGTTGTGAACAAATATACATCTCCCGGGGTAACAGCATCCAGATAATCAGTAATCTAAGGTTCTTCGAAAGCCTCATGAATACAGAAACAATCTTCAGAAATAGTCGTTCTACATTTTGCACTCCTGTTGGCATACATCCTTTTCTTTTGTTCTCCTCTGAGTAAAAAGAATACAAAACGCCTGCAGTGATACTCAGGCCTGTAACAACCCGTATCGATCTATTTCCATCTCACGAGTCTCTCTGAATATAACACCTGGAGAACGGATGTAGCCTAAATGAGATATAACAAAGCTCCTCACGCCCACTTTCACTTTTCCACATAATTTGGCAGTGCACTTTTCTTATTATTTCATTGTGCAAGGTTCCTTTATTTTTTAACCCTCTTCCCCTTATCTAAAATATTTATCCTCTCCTGACAGTTTTTGAGGATTCTGATGTTGTAAAAACTTTGTTTTATGCAGTTGATTGCTTAAATATTGAAGAACTTTTAAGTCTTTTTTCTCTTCGCCCTTAGATCTTCATGTGCCTGTTGTGGGTGCTGATCCAGTTTGTCGTCCTTGCTATGTACTGGGATGTACCACCCATCAGCTCAGAGGGGGAAGACGTGATTTTGGAGATGAAACAAGAGCAGGGCGATGAGGAGGAGGTGCCGCTGATGAGGTCTGAGGAGGAGCCGGTGCACACCTACAGAGCTGTCGACTCCAACCAATCGGAGACATCCACCTCATCTGAGATGCAGCCCATCCGTGGTGCCTCGGTGGTCTCGAATCCCTTCAAAAACTTCAGCGCCAGCAGAGGTGAGCAAGCAGGTTTGACTGGCTGTCCACAGCAATGATTGTCAGCTCTGCTCTGCTCTGTTCCTGAGGTTCAGGTAGGACAAGGTGTCACTGCCAATGCACATGTTTCGTATCTGCTCTATTGATTTACTCACACACACACTCACTCATACTTCCACACACTTCCATTCTCCAGGTCTCTCTGAGGAATTCTGTGTGGCATTTCAGATCACATTCCCTGAGTATTGATTGGACTTGTGTGAATCAGTCTGGTTTATGTCAGAGTGTGTATGTATATATATGATGTCAGGTGTCTTATTGGATTAGTGTCATAGTAGCTTAACATGGGATGCAAGCAGCGATTGTATGCCGTTATTGATTAACTTTTTCTACACTTTGTTAGCCTGTATCTGTGTGATTTTGTGTGTGTGTGTGCGCGCGCATGTGAGTGAGTGTGTGTCAAACCTCTGTATTGATTCTCTCACTCTCTGAAGATGTGGCAATGGGATGGATAGCGGACTTCCATTTTTATTGACTGGCTTGCTGTGGTTGACTTGTGGATGAAATGGAGACAGAATTGGTAATGTGGCCAACATTCCTCTTATTGATTCCTTTTTTTGTTTTGAAGAAAATCTACAACAGCAGAAACTTGGGAGCAAAACTCGAGGATGTCTGCAGCTCTAGCACACACTGTAGAAGGGTCTGTTACAGTGTTTCTGGTGTTCACTCTCCTGAATTATTGATCCTCCCCGACTCGTTCTGTATGAGTGAGGAATCTTTGAAACTCCAGCAGATCTTTCACTCTCTTTCATCAAGCCTCTTCATTTGTGGCTGCCGTCATGCTTTACTAACAACACGAGCAGAAACTGAGTGAATTCCCTCCTTTTTAAATAGAAATATTCAGCATTAGTAAGCAGTATGTACAAATTTATTAATGGTTTAAAGAATTAATCCAACATTTTTGCAAATATGTTTGTTCCCTGTATGTGAGTTAGATTTAAGAATAAGATGAGAACAATAAAACAGTTCTCTCGTGTTTGCATGCTGAATATGAACATACATCAAGCAGGACGATGTGTCTTTCTGTTTCCAGTCATTATGCTAAGCCAAGCTAAGCTAAGCATAACTATCTCAAAGACTTCCTGCACTTAAAATGAGTTCATAACTTTATTTGCATGTCTATATGGTGTATTATATGTGCTACAAGACATATCACAAGCAAAATAAGTAGTCAGCATGATTCCTGAGCACTTCCACCCCTGGAACTACATTGTTTGCAATGACAGCTGAGAAACACTAATTCAGACAGCCAGGGTTTCCATAACTCTCCTGGATGGCGAGCCTTTGTGTGTTACTAAAGGATTTGAAAATCTAAGAACCAAACTGTTGTTGGTAGATTTTTGGGCAGAGTTTTAGAGTTTTTGAGACATTTGCAACAAATTTTAAACCCACAGGTGCTTAAAAATCTAGAAAGATTTGCATAGGATTGTCATTATTTGTCATTTTTTTAAGAGCTCATCTGCCAATTTTACGTGAGGATTTGTGTAATTTTCATGGGAAGTACTACTACTTTCTGGAGGAGCTCTGTCAAGTCCAAGAAAATCACCCCAATGATGTCATAAAAGTAATCTTAAACTTGATGACAGAGCATGAAGTTTGAATTGCAAACTCAAGATGTGAAGTTATAGTTAAAGATGTGGGTGTTAACATGGCAAGAAGTGTATAATGAAAGATGTTAATAAGCTGCATCATGGAAGCTGTAGGATCTGGTGTTCTCTGGAGCTTGAATCAGATCAGAATATCTTGGCCTCTTAAAATCACTTTTATTTAATTCTCCCAACTTTATTGAAATGTAATAATAAATCACTTGATAGGCCCTTTAAACCTGTATGATACTACTAAAACCAAATACATTTTGCATACATTGCATATTGTATATGTAGTGATACAAAAATAAAATGATATAAATAATCTCAAAAACACTGAACAGAGAGAACTGAACCATAGTGGATCACACACAGTCCAAAAAAGCAGTCCTCCAGCCATCTGGCACACACTGCCAAATTTAGCAGCAAGCCCAGCTCATTTTTCCTCCCCTCCAAGTCCATACGGGAGTTTTTGTTCCAGGAAAAACTGGTATCAAAATGTGGAATTTTTTATATATATATAAATATATATATATATTTTTTCTTGTGTTATCATGTGTTGAAACACAAGAAAAAAAGAGACAGCAGAGCTCTCACTTATCTGAAGAAATAGAAATATACAGTTTGTTGGACCAGAGGATCAACATGACAAACCGGCCAGGATCTGTCACGCCCGCCTCTTTCAATCTTAAGATCACTTTCAGATAGTCCGAGTTTTCTTTTCCCTTTCAACTCCTCTATCTTAACGTATCTTGCCAGTTGAAACTTTCAATTTAATGGTACCACTTCAGCTTGTTTTATGATTTTCTCTTTGGTTTCCCGGGTTTTCAGAATATATCTCTCTGTCTTTCACTCGGCAGAGTTCCTGAGAGAGGAGGTGGTTGTTCTCCTCACGGCTCAGTTCATCACTCTCTTCAATCAGACAGCGCTGGAGGTGAGAGCAGCTACCGTTGAGATCCATCAGTCGGAGTTTCCAAGCATTTCACACAGTGTCACACTATTTTACCCTGAGTCTCATCCAAACTGTATCAATCTGAGCCTTACCTGGAAAGACCTGCGCTGTTACTTTGAGAAAATAATAAAGAATCACTTAATGCTCAAAGTAAAACTGATGCAACAAGTGCACATAATCAGTCTCTTTGTCTGGGACATGAAAAATGAAGAGGCCTACTCTCTTCTCATTAAGCTGTGGTGGCTGAATTGTCACACTGTGCTGACCTGGGTTATATAATCATTTTAATATAAAAAAAGAAGCTCTTTTGATCTAGACTGAATGAAGCCTTTGAAGGACTTAAAAGTAGTCGTTTCAGCTCTAATAAGAATCTCCACCTCTACCTCTGACTGAATCACTGACTGTCTAACTGACTGACCTTGTGAATATCTTTCTGAAAAATCCCCAGACCATGGTGACTCCTATGACGCAGCGTTACTTTGGCTTTGGTGAGCTGGCCAACAGCCTGATGTACAGTCTGTGCGGGGTCGAGGTCATCCTGGGCTTCTTCTTTGTACGCTGGCTGAGCGGGAAGGTGGCGGACCGCGTCGTGCTGGCCGTTGGCCTGGTCATCTGCTGCATTGCCTGTATCTGGTCGCTCATCTTCCTCTGCAACCCCCGAGGTGCTAAGCGGGGAAACACACAAACACAAATGCAAAGACTTGCGCACAAAGACATAGACTGACTTAAAAATGCCTCATGCTCTCCGCCAAAACGTTTCTGTGACTGGTGTCGGTGTGCAGAACGCAGGGGAGCCATATTGAGTTACACACTGGCTGCACTGAATGTGCTCTGTAAATGATATCACTCAGGCTCTGGCGGGCCAGCAGGAGATCATACAAGCAAACTGGATCCTGTATGTTCATGTTGGCCTGTGTCTGTTGCAGCGAGTCACATTTATCGCTCTGATTACAAGTGACAGGTGCTGGAGCTGGGGAGTGCCTGAGTACATATAAAAGGATTACAGTAATCTAATTAGACAAAAATGCTATTTGTTAAGGCATATCCTACATTTGTTTGCTATTTGTTATGGTTAAAGAAACCAAACAAAGAAACAAAACCTTAGTGGCGGCTACCTGAGGGAAAACAATATTTTCTTTTCTAGAACCACTGAGAAAGATGTTTAATTCTTGAAAATTGAATTTTAATTCTAAGATTATAGACTCGCAGGAGCGTCCAACAGTTTGAGTGGGCACAAATTCACACAAACATGTGCATGATGCAAAGCAGCCGAGAACAAAAATGAAGAGGCTGCCAGCTTGGCAGTGGTTTCATTTTCAGATAGAGCTATCTCAGCTGGTGCCAACCCATTTGTGAAAAGAACTTAAAAACTGAGAAACAAAAAGATGGATAACTGAAGTATGGTCTGTCACACACTTTGAATGATTATCACTACATATCAGAAATAAACAGGGACAAAATATTAAAATAACCAAGAGATCTTGAAATATATTAATTCTAGGAAAGTGAGAGCTGATGTTAGATTACAGCCTGGAAATAGAATTGTTTAATGATATGTTTTATATAATTTAGGGACAAACGACTATAATTTAGTAATCCATTTATCTCATTTATATTATCTTTCCATCCATGCAGGTGGTTATGAATGGGAGCTGTCGACCTTCATCATTGGAGTGTTTCTGCAGCTGCTGGGGCTTCCCTTCGTTGCTGTGTCTCAGGTGTCTCTTTTCTCAAAAGTCACTGCAGAGAAAACACAAGGTTGGCAAGTAATTCTACCTTTTTAATTCATCAAACATGATGCAAAGAAACAGTTATACATGCTTTATTGTAATGTTTTTAAAAGGAAAGGAATAACCCTTAATTTTTTGTGATGCATCACCTAAAGGATTCAGCCAAGGTGTCAGACGCTCAGTTGGGGGCTTGTCCACCATCCTGGGTCCTTTGTGGGCTGGAGGGTTGACGAATAATTTGTACATCATGCTGGGTGTGATGCTAGCTCTCCTCGTAATGGTCACAGTAAGTGGAACACAGATCATTTTCGTATTTAACAACGAGAAATGGCAAGCTGCCTTTCTACTTAAGAAAACTCCAATATATCAACCTAAATATTACAGTCTAACAAAGAATATTTGAGAAGACTGACATCTCTGTCATATCTTTCCACTAAAAACACAGTTACAGCCAGCAGCTGGTTAGTTTAGCTTAGCATAAAGACTGGCAGCAGGTTGGGACAGTTAGCCTGGTCATAAAATTCACCCACCACAACCTCCCACTACTGAAAATAATCACTCTCTGATTAGCCTACGCCTTACAAGAAGCAAAGCTATGCTAGCTGTTTCCCACCGCCGAAGCTTCATGTGTAAAATCTGGCTATTATCACCTCCACTTCACAAATTAACATGTGAAAATTTATATATTACATAAAAACATTAAACTGTAAAAATTAATAAAATGTGGTCTTACATGGAGTTATAATGCTATTCATTCATGCTAAGCTAACCAGCTGCTGTCTGTGGTTTCATATTGACTGTACAAACATAGGATTGGTTCAGTTTTGTCATCTGTCTCTTGGCAAGATGACAAATTAATGTATTCCCCAAAATATATGACTTAAAATATTACTTGTGATACCTTTAAGAAGCTAGAAAAGACGTAATTAAGGCATTTACTTGGTGCTTTTCGTATACCCATCCCTCTATGTAAATCTACCACCAAACCTCCAATCCTGTGGCTCAAGAAGACAATTTTTGTTCACATACTCTAAGTGAAAAACAGTAGCTACTTGCAAGTAAAATCCTTAACTCAGCATGCCTCTGATAGCCTCTGCTTATTACTTGGTGCTCTCTATTCTCTGAAGTCAAATCATCCTGTACATTTTGGCAGGTTATGACAGTGGTGTCCTACGACCGCCTGACGGAGCCCAGGGCAGTGCAGTGTGCTCAGAGCTGTGACAGCGGAGGATAGAGCTGCAGTCTGTCTGAAGAGCAGGCTGAAGATGGACAGACAGACAGAGGGAGTGTCCTGAGCCTCTGCAAGAATCAATACAAGTTTACTCCAGGGGGAATATGTGGAATAAAAATGTTTATAGCATAAAATGTTAACTCAGAAGCTGCAACAGAGGTGATCACACTTCACGGGTAAAAAAAAAGAATACTGTATGTTTTTTATGCTCTGCACATCCCTCTGTTATCAGATTTCATTAGAATCTACTTTGCAGGCATATCACTATCAGACTATTAATTATGTTTTACACAAGGGGGCACCATTGCTCTCAAATTGAATATTCAGAGGTGTAATTGAAGATGAAAGCCATTATTTTTAAACTGTACTATTTATATTCCCAGGTGTTGATGAAAAGATAAGAGAGCAGGTTTTTCCATGTGACCCATGTACCAAATTTCATTTTTCCCGAGTCTTTCTTCCTCTGAAAAAAAAAAAGAAAAAAAAATCCTTGCTGAAAATGAAATGGTTGACACAATAAGCACAGGAGTGGAGTTGTCAACATCTGAGCAGCTCCATGTCAATGTAGCTGATAGAAGAGGAGGGTCACAGAGAGGGAAGCTTCACAGATCTGCTCTTTTTATTTGTAGTTTCTGAGTAAAACTGTTTTTTAGTGTTAAAATTAAATCCAAAGCCTTTGATGTGTCTAAACCAAAAAGATGTTATCTGTAGCTATTCCACTATATCTTATATGCAAATGAGAAGCTCCTGAATTAAAACCAAAATTTAAAAAAATACTTGTTAATTAGCCTTCTCTATCATTTTACTATAGGGGGGATTTAAAATTTAATTGCCTGTATTCATAATTTAAAACATGACAAGGTGTAACTTGTGTGTAGTCAGCTGTTCTTGCTTATAGTCTCCTCTAGGATGTGCTGCATGCTACACATCTACATCTGAGAGGAGAAGGCTGCAAGCAACATCAAGGCTTTGTAGATTCCCTTTGTACCAGCCAACATGGGTTTGGTCAATCTCTGTGTTTTTGCATAATTGCAGATAAGGCTTGGTAACCTTTACCGTTTTCTGCACTCAGCATTCGATGCTTGGCTTTCCAAAGGCTTTTCGTCTAAAATGGAAATTCTAATCTCTGGGACTCAAGGACATAATATATATAAGTACTTTCATGGCCTGATCAGCGTATTCAGGTACTTGACATTTGAAGGGAGATAACAGGGTGCATTGAATCAGGTCAAGCCTGAATTTGCTCTCTTTGAGCAGGCTCACTTTTTCGACAGGATTCCTGATGTCTTGTGTTATTCACGAAATGTTTGCAGTACAACAACGTAAATACAACAACCTAAATGTCCAAAACCTCTGAAAACTTGCATTTAAAACCTTCATCTTTCATGTCTAATGTTAAATATTCACAGTTAGATAAGCATTTAGAAAACACAGTTAGAAATCAATGTTACATTTTGTTCAGGTTTTTTTTTACTGATATCAACTCGAGTAAATGACATCACCTTGTCCTTACCAGTCCCTTTTCAAAGCAGTGGGAAGATCAGATAGAGAACAAAAAATACAGAAATCTACAATGAGAAATAACAAATGGTTTAAACTGCACATTTGACCTTATCACCCAGTAAAAAACGGATTGAGAAAACATGTTTCAGGACCTTTCAAATAACTACATTAATCTTATAATATTATTTGAAAAAAATGTTAAAAATTTGATTTTCCTATGTGACAGTAGAGAATGAGACAAACCACTTCAGCTCAACATTGTGATGATCCCGCTTTCACAGACAGGATTGTCTAGACCTGTGCAGTCAACCGTCTTCAGATTCAGCTGCTGCAAAAGTCTACAGAGGCAGCACACAAACCCCCCAAGGACATAAATAGAAAAGTCAGAGGCCTTGGGCTTTTATGTTAAATATACCAAAGGTAGGCACGCGAGTTTTGAAATTTTAAAGATACAATGAACAACCATTTGATGCAGGAGCCAACAATTATTTCTGTGAAGTGTGGAAGAAACGTGTCGCTATGGAGATGGAGTTTTGTGAGGGGGAAAATAAAATAATAAAAAAAGGGAAAAAAAGCTGCAGGTAAAACAATACTACGTAACTGCGTACTCTGGAGCTGGTCCTGAAACAAACGAAGGTAAAGCAGAGCTTCAGTGGAAGAATCTGCACGTTGCACTGCTGCGCAACTAAAAATGGCTCAGTCTGCCTTTTACACACTAACTGTTTTCATGTCATGTCTAGGAAAAAGAACTTAGCTATGTGCAGTTATTTCAGCTATTCAGTGGGGTGTAAAAATATCTCTGTAGCTGTAACCATTATTCAGTGTTCTGTGCTTTTTTTGTGTTTTTCATGTGAACAGTGAAATACAAAACACTTGGATGTTACTGAATGCTACATCCAAGTCTTTTTCTTGAGAGTTGTGAGGTACAACACAGTGTCTTTTTGTCCCTGACAGGCTCCCATGCAGTGGTGAACTGCAGGGCACAGGGGGAAAATAAAAGGGACAGCAGGTAAATTCAGAGGGGAACCAGCATGCAGGATGTCAAGATGCACAGATGGTGAAACAGTTCAAAATCTGGTTAAAATCAAAATATTGTGACTTAGATGTAAATACAAATATTTGAATATAATTATTGCACTCTAATAATTTCTGTATTTCAGGCACCATGTATACGACACACAAATATATATATGGTGCTGCCTCATTGCATCTTTTGTGCATTGCTGATGGCCACATGTTAAGATTATAACATGCTAAATGATGGTGACAGTGAAAAAGGATCTCTGGTCAGTGATACCTCTTTCTCCTAATATTTACAGGCAATAATAGTCACAACTAAATTTAATGGTCTGAAGGGGTGAGAGGAGTTTGACCAGGTAGGATCATTTTTATAGGGCTAACCAGGCTCGAACAAAACGCACAAACAACACAGTCTTGTTTCTTGTTTGTCAAACCATTAATGATCAATATTTGTCCTTTGTATTAGTACAAACACCTTTTTCCAAATGTAAACTAGGTAAAAGAATGAACAGAGGGTGAATAACATGCTGAGTGCAGAATATGAGAACCCAGTCTCTGTTTCATGACCGAAAGCAACAGCCTCCAACCAAAGAACAAAGATAACAGTTACATCTGTTTGAAAAAAATACAGTTTATGAGTGTTACATCATTCTTAAACCTGAAAAACATCAATTAACCCCCCCATCCCAAAAAACAAAAAAACTTAAGAATAGCACAAATCATGAAGTAAAGGTTTAATAAAATGCATCCACAATTTTATCAAAGGGATATTTATCCCAGCCTGTTTCCATTTTTTTTTGAGCCAGCTTTGAAGACAAATTGACACTGTCATCCAGCAAAGATAAAGGTAATTGGTCACAAAGAGGAAAACAGCATTTGACTGGAGCCATCGTAGCTATAACAATTATGATAGCGGCAGCAGAGGGGCAGAGAGTGACCCATCTCTTCCTGATGGTATTAACTGGACTGAGGATGGTTGTTAATGGGAGGCAGATGATAGATGAGTTATCATGTGGTGAAAAATAGGAAGAGGGATGAAATCAGGCCAGCAATATTCATTCCCTGGTTCACTTTTCTTTTTTTTTTTCTCCTGCTGCTGCCATCCATATTTTGTGCAGAAAGATTTCTCCCCACAAATCATTTACTACGAGATTTAATTTTGCAGGAATATATTTATTCAGGATGTAATTTTGTTTCCTTGGTGGAGGCTATTCATTAAAAAATCTTTTAAAATAGATGTCAGCGGTTGGTCTCCTGCCAACTTGAGCAAAGATTTACTGTTTCACTGTTATTGTTGCTGACTTAAGAACCTGACTTCTAGATGTCATTGCCAGGGTGTGGCTCCAGTCCAATGCTGTGTGTGTGTGTGTGTGTGCGTGTGTGTGTGTGTGTGTGTGTGTGGAGGAGAGATTTAGAGCAGACACACACACACACATACATACATACACAAATATGGAGAGAAAGGAGGGAAATTGCTACCAATTATGTGAAAGTTTTTCTTCATCTAATTTACGGTATTGTGTGTGTGAGCAGGCGTTATCCAGAGAGTTTGAATCTACACCTTATAGCATTATCGAGATGGGCGACTAATGAGCTGACAGGACAGTGGGAGAGGAGAGGGGAGGCAACATTATGCTCGTGGCTTGGTATCGACCCATTCAATTGTTCTCGTCCCCTTTCTCATAAGCAGCTTTTAGATTCCCAAACAGGACTAGCCGGACGGGAAGGCAAATGTTTTGATTCATTGCATGTGACGCCAGTGCTTGGGGGTATGTATATGTGTTGAGGCGCAGGTAGCCCCCTGTGAATTTCTCACAGCTCCCATCACTGCGTGTTTGTATTCTGCACGACCGGCATCGCCTCAGATACATTGAATCAATTGCCTCCACCCACACCAACCATCCACCCCCATACTCATATGAGAGCCTTAGTGAATTTATTGCCTCTGGGATGTACGTGAGCTACTGAGTTTAAGGCAGCCTCACTGATTGGAGCCAATTGTAATAGCAATGGAAATATATTCAGATAATTATCAGCCTCATTTAGGTATGGGGCTTGCTCATGAAGCTGGTGTTGCTTTGCAATCGGAGAGAGATGTTTTTTTTTTTCTCCAGCAGCAGCGGAAGAAAAAGTCTCAGAGTCTCAGAGCTGACAGTAAATTTGCTCATCAACCGGTTTCGTTCCAGTGTGAGGTAAAATTATCCAATATTTCACGGTCTGGCCCTTTGAAGGTGGCGTTACTCAGCAAAGCTCAATGTGCTATGCAGCCAAAATGTAATAATGTTCAAACTCATGCTATATTTTTTTTATTTTCATGTGCCGCCCCACCTTCTGCATACAGAAATAATGAGAATCAGAAACTCTACTTGTTCTCTGCAAACCAATCGAGTAAACAACCGATCCTCACATTTCGTTTCACCCTCCTTTATCCTCCCATGTTGTTAAAAAAAACCCAGTCATGCTTATTGTTTGACAGCGTTAAGGTCAAGGTTTATCTGCACACGGACACGTGGGAGCACATTGATCTTATTAACAGTGTGTGTGAAGAATATCATAAAATGATGAGAACTTCATAGGAGGTCAGGCGAGGATCAATATTAAATCCTATCTCATTTATAATCCTGCTGAGCTGAGAGGCTCCGCAGGGCTTAGCTGCTTAAAGAAGACAGCATTTGACAATTTACTTTAATGCTCATATGAATAAATGTAATGACACTCAAGTGCTTTGAGATGTTTTTTTTTTATTATTGTCGGTTTGCAGGCACTTCAGCACTGTTTCGTTGTCAGCAAGCGAACTATAAATACACTGATGGATGATGGAGAGGCTTGACCGAAAAGAACCCCCACACACGCAAACATGATCAAGGAAGAGTATTGACATAGAAGCAATATGAAATGAAAATCAATCATCAAATGTTTGTTACATCTCCTGGCAGATTTGATGTTGTGTCCTCGGCTATTTTTAAGGAGATTTGGCTGCTCTTATCTGCAATCTCCACCCTCTTAGACACAGCGTCTTCAGATCAGGGCTTAAGCTTCTCATCATACATATCACTTAGAGGATTAACCCCTTCACACATTCCCATCTCCCCATGTTATGAATCTGACCGCTGATGGATGAAAAAAATTCGATGAAGGTGTTTCATGAGATTGATTTTGAAACAAATTCCAGCAGGCAGCTGCAACGAAACTCCCCAAAACTTTTTCTCCCACTCCACCAAAATCTGGGAGTTTAACCTCTGATTTTGTGTGTTCCTGAGCCAATTAAGCTTGGAGATTTGTTTGAAGTTGTAGATTGAAAGGAGAGCTTGCCGGTTTCCAGGCCTGAACAGTGGAGGGAGACCACAGGGGTCCAGGTTCCCAGAGCCTGCATGTGTAATCCAGTCTAACATGCATGCAAATCTCATCTGTGCCCGCACACAATGGCCTGTCTGTGTGAAGGAGGGGAGGAAGGGAAGGGAAGCAGAGAGAGAAGCTGTAAGTGTGTGTCCTCTGTGCCAAAGCATATGCCACGGTAGTTCTTAAGAGATAGAGCACAGACACAGTAGAGTTCACAGACTAGTAAGAGTCTTTTATCGGGGTTGATATTTAAACATCTGCATAATTAATCCAATATCTCTGGAGCTCTCGGAGGAGGAAAAAAAACAGCATTGCCCCTGGAAAAGAGAACATTGTAAATTCTTGGCACTGCTCTGAGTGCAGCTCTTCTTCTCCACCGTGTAAAAACAAAAGTTGGCTACCCAGATCTCAAGGGAAATTAAAAATCTTTGTCTCATCCAGCCAATTAAATGAAATACACCTTTTTGTACATGGCTGGACCTAGCCTCTGGAATGTATTTATGATCGCGTTGTGCTTAACACTTCTACTATGCAGCTCACCGCAGAGGAGCTTCACATCACTTCAGCCTGCAGGATGAAGCTGCAAACCAGAGGTCCGGGGTGAGAGGTGTAGGATTTTTTTTTTTTTTATTTTTTCCCAGAGGCAAGGATGCAGAGAACTTACTTTCCATCTGTCTCAATCATATAGATTTTTTGGATTAAGCCAAAAGCTGTTTTGGTCCTCAGCAGAGGCTCAACTCTTTCATGTGAAACATTGGATTAGATAGTCAGAGAGCCTTTGTGTGCGTCTCCTCCACTCTTTCAATGGCTCCTTTCTCTGCCGCCTTATTATTATTGTTTGTGTGAGTGTTTCTGTTTGCACGCCACGCCTTGAACTTTATTACATTTCGATAACTTTATACATGCATGTGTGTGTGTGTGTGTGTGTGTGTGTGTGTGTGTGTGTGTGTGTGTGTGTGTCTTTATTCTCACAATCTAGCACCTCTGCTCTGCTGGGACCCCGGTGGGCAGACCATAGCCCAGCAGGGTGCCTTCACTCCAATTTGCCATCGTTTGTCACCATTTGTTCGTCCTGACAAACAAAATGTTGGCCCTCGGCCCCCTCCCGTTTGGCCACAGTCACACATGGGATCAGCTGCTCTTCTCTTCTCATGGCTCTATTTTAGTGGGACCTCTTTCATATTGCAGAATCATTCGGCTCTGCATCGCTAGCCACGGCGGACATGTGCTTTAAATAGTTTCCCCATCTAATTACCTCATTTCATCTGACATTAATATTGTAGCATGTTTCTGCTGCATTATTGATGGTGTGTTTGTCTTGGTGTATGAGATGTTAATTAAAAGATAAACTGGAGCTGTGGCTCTATGACAGTTTCTTTATCTGGGAGTCAGCGGGCTTTCAGGGATTTCTTTTCTCTGACCCTGGCTTCTTGGCCATTGTTGACGCAGTCTCTTCCAGCCTGGGCTGCAGTGTCTACTTAAATATCTCTATTACAGGCCCATTGATTTCAAGGTAATTGCATAATGCACTTTAAAGCCAGTTTTATGATAAACTCTGGCTGGACGGACTTCCATGAACAAGAGGCCGGCTGGGTTGCACACTGACGAATTAGGTCGAGATGTTCTGGACAGATATGAGCCTCCGCACGGCAGGCATGGCAACCTTCTCCATGGTCAGATAGCCGAGGCTGATTTCCTGACTCATATCTCTCTGTTGCATCTCAGCTGGTGTGGCAGAGAAACTAAAACATGTTAAATTGCTCTCTGGCTCCATAAAAACACAGACGGGTCAGACAGTTAAAGAGCTTTCTGAAGCTTCCTGGGAGAGTAAAGCCCCTCTTTGGATGACTTGCAAATGGACAGGCAATAAACTGTAGTTGGCTTTACGGTGTTAAAAGCAAGGAGTGAATCCAGTCGGGATTTGGTTTCTTCTTCCTCCTCCACCTCTATCTGATGTCGTGTGTCATAAGGTTTTAGCTGCGAGTTGTGAGATGAACCGACAGATGACCGTACTATCAGGCTGAGTGGCTGGCTGTTTCTGTGGTCAATGAGGCCACAGTGACAAATAAGTTGGCAAAGATTTAGACAAGAGGCTCCTTGGCAGCGAGGCCTAGGCTGCTTCCCTTCAGCCCCAATGAGGGACGAAGAACAGATGTCTGGTTTAAAGACACACAGTTTCTCTTCAGCTGTAATTTTTGTCTCGTTTGAAGTGAGCCCCGAGGCGTATCTCATTTTCAGCCCTTGTACCAAATCATATGCATACCTTTATTCACATCTTGAAGACTCTCATTACGTGGGATGAAGAGTGTCAGATATGGAGGAAGCTATTAAGGAAGAGCAGCGAGCCCAGTGGTCTGTCGTAATTGGAGACACTAGTGCTGAGATGAGCTTTATATTACCAACGCCAGAGTAAATACTGACCTTGCTGTTTCCATGTTTTTGGCCCTGAGGGCATTTTTAGTCTCTGGATGTGATTCATAGAAGTGTAATGGTGAGACATAAATTCAGTGTCAGAAAAAAAAGTACAAATATGTGGGCTTTTGGCCACAAAGAACAAAAAGATTTACTGATCATTAAAGGATTTTAACTTGACATACTGCAAGAATATATAAGATGATATTCTATATTTTTGCCATTGTCAACAAATCCCACGAAAAGACCCAAAACATCAGAAAATTGATCCTACTAACTAGTTATGTCTATGTAGCTAAAGGCTGGTACAGTACAGCTCCTCTGTGCCATAGATCTCTGCTGTTATTCAAAAACTGTTAAAAAATACATCAGTGAGGCAAGCTGTCGAACATGGGCACTGTAGTTTATTTTGAGTCAATCCAACATACTGCTGTAAATACTCACTAGAGCACCGAATGTGTGTTAATCCACTGCTGAAAATAATCCCCAACAAATACACCATTAACTCCTGCTAAAGCAACTACAGCTGTTTTAGGACATTTCTGAACTTTTTTTGTAACATGACTGAACCTCAGGCTCAGACAACAAGAGTCTGGACCAATTTATCCCCGATTAACCCTCCTGACAGTCAGATGAAGAGGAGAAATCTGGTCTGAGACCTCAGCTGGTACCAGTGTTTGACCCAGATTAGCTGGTACTGTTTCAGATCTGGTCATTAACCTCCTCAGATAATTTCAAACATATTTGATACATTGGAGCTAAAATTTGGATGATAACGTCATAACAGGGACCACAATAGGGCCAGTATACTTCCACAGAATTGACTGTCAGATGGACGAATATCTCCTTCCTGACGTCAGATCAGCTGGACAACTTTCCAAAAAATCAGTAGTCTTTTTGTTGGATTTGTTGACAACACACACACACACACACACAAAAATAGAGTATCACCAGACTTATTCTTTACAATACC
>JAPZDY010000004.1:7122560-7134869 GCA_029783645.1 Ctenochaetus hawaiiensis | reverse complement strand
CACTACCACGGGCGCTTTTCATTTACAAAAAAAACAAAAAAAAACAGGAAGAAAATTTCAGCAATCTCGCCAAAAGTCTCCTTAGTCTTTTTTAAAGGTGATTATTCTGTCTGAGCAGAACATTTCCTCTTCCATTCACTCATTCGTGCCCGTCAGGGTTGATGTGTGAAAAACAAGCAGTGTAATAAAAAAGTTAAGCCCCCGTACTTGTAAAAAAAAAACACAAAAATGCACCTCTTTGCAATAATAGATAATAACTTAGCATTCAAAACAATGCGTATATGAGTCAAATAAGGTTAAGAAAAACATGGACCTTAAAGTCCATACAGCTAAATGCCATCAAAGCAACAGTTATGTGGAACTTATTTGTACTTTTCTCATGAAGAAGTTTCCACTTTGGCATGCACATGACGTGTCCCGCACAGTGTCAGTTACATCTCCCCTCTGTCGGAGAGACGGTGTGAAGACTCGGATGCTTTGTACAGATTTGTAACACGTATTTCTCCCAGTACATGTGGAAGACTGTATTCAAGAGGAAGCAGATGAAAAGTGTTTTTTTTTTTCCTTGTTTCCAAAAAAGAAAAAAAAGTAAAATAAAAGAACAGAGTTGGTTAGGTTAAGAAAATAAGACAAAGATCGATCGGATTGGAAGTCAACAGATGTCGAGCTGTCTTAAGAGTTTGTTTTTAAGTGTTTGCTCTGTCTTGGCACTGTTGTATCGTCTGGACGTTGACTCCTGTCACCTGTGTGAACTCTCCGCTCCCTCAGTCTGGGTGAGGGTGAAGAGAAGGAAGGACTGACTCCCAACCAGCAGAAAACACATGCAGACATGCAAACACAACCTGAGAGGGGGCAATAGGAAGTTGGTCTTTATGTCAATAATCACAAATCCACAAGTGTCAAGTAATGAACACATACACACACACGCACACGCACACGCACACACACACACACACACACACACACACACACACTGCAATGGGAAGTTCTCTTTAAATGGACATTTAATCTCCGAGCGGAAAGAAATCTCCAAAACGCCTCTCCTTTCTGTCTCTCTGTAGTCGGAGCTTCCTTCTTTTATCTTCTTTTTATTTTACATCAGGCTCTTCGTGTCAGAGTTTTTTTTAGGTAGTTTTTTAATTCGTTCTGAATCCTCCGGTTTGCAACAGCTCACACTCTTATGGGGAGAGTTTGGCTCATCTGTTGCCGAACGATTTCCTGACTGCTGTCCGGACTCTTCCTGTTGTGTCCCGGCAGAGTCCCTCCGAGCCGCAGCAGGTCCCTGCCAAAACAAAGCCACGCAGGTTAGCAGCAGGTTCACAGCCACTTTAAACAAAAGATACAGCTCATTATTACATCGCTAAGTGCTTTCATTGAAGGTGGATAAAAGTCTAATCCATCTTAGTGTCGGCGCAAATTCTAAATTCTGCACAGTAAACGCACCTTAGACCTGATGGTTTTAAACAATAAACACACAGAACAATAAGAGGATGCTCAAATCTGCTCATCTAGAGCTTCAGCTCTCAAATGCTAAGCCAAATCTTTTCATCGCATTTCCAGATTTAATAACAGTTCAACTCATTTCTCAGCTATCTTGAAAAAAAAAAAAGCGCTGCAGCCTCCGACTGTCCTTTGTTCTTCGGCTAGTGTCCTTGTTTTTAAGGCCCTCCTCGTGGCTGAAGATACTCTGCAGATAGCACTACATCTAATATCCTCTCTCTTCCCCCGCTATCTGCCCCAACATCACTGAGCAGCCAATGGCAAGTGAGCAGGGGCAAGCATTCAGCACCTCAGACGCACACACAAACACAGGAGACACTCTCTAAATCATGCTCTGACAACATGATCCTTTCTCTCTCCTTCTCCTCCGTCTACCTCTCCTGCCGCTGCATACAGATGAGGCCATAAATTAATCATTGGCATGTCATCCGCACACGGCGACACGTAACATAACATGCAGACACACACAAGCATCGCACACACATATCCTGTTCCTATGCGCCCATCACAGCACTGGGTGCGCCCTCCCCTGATGCATTAAAAAGCTCATTAGCAACCTAATTAAACACATTCCTCTCTTTTAGCTTCTCCTCAATCTCCCTTATTACTCACACTTCATCACCTCCTGCTTTTCCACATCAGCAGCTCTGGCTGCTGTCTGTCCTATCACCTACATTCCAGCATCCAGCCAAGTATAGGGGGAATTAAACCGAGGTCAGCCATTACATTTCCACACACAATTAGCTTCACTGAGCCCAAATCCTGGCATAGGAATCGCCCTTGGGGCTCGGTGTTAGAGTGAAACTGTGAGCCAAGGAGCTGGCACAAGACCTGGATAGTGTATGTATGTATTCTGCCTTTGGTGCCTGTCAGAAACAGGAAAGTATCGCACAGTCAGAGCAACAGAGTTGAGGATGTGCGCTTGATTCATTATACATCAATTCAGAGCTGAGGATCTCGCATCTAAACCAGCGCTAATCATACTGTTGACTGGATGCCAGGCTAACAAAATTCAGAACAAAGACGTCAGTAAAAAATGGCTGGTACACTTGGAGTCGCTGCGCTCAAAACAAAGTTGAAAAACAATTCGTCAACATAAGGACGGCTACCTATGAATAAGTCAACTTCCACACTTCCAAAAGAAGTGTCACAGAAAAAGAGGCAGATGTCTGTCTGGCAGTAAAAACCCTTCAGCTCAAAGAAAAATCCTCCCAAATCAACCAAAAGCATAAAACAAACCAAACCCAACAAGCATGAACCTTGTTGTGCCTCTCTTTAGGCCAGCCATATTTTTTTTTTTTACTGAGACATCTTACTCTAACAACCCAGAGGCAAAGCTCTGCTTGTCTCTGCAGGAGGAGACTCCATCCTGCACTTCACAGCCGTCATATACAATACAGGAGACAATTTCACACAAGGCGAAAGCGAGCGAATTGCATCACCTCTTTTTGTGTTGGCACTATTCTGCTGTTATGGTAAAAAACCCTAAAAAGCATTTGCGCTTAAATGGAAAACCCAGAAGAATAATGCATATACTTTCAATACAGGTTTGCTACAGTAGCTGCCAAGTCGGTCAAAAGCAAAAGAAATTGAAACAACACAGACGTTTTACTGAAAAAGTTCAGCAAATGTGTCAGCCAATGCTATTACATTTCTGCTATAACTTCTGCATTTATCGTAAACTCTGGTCGCTGTTGTGAACTGAGATTCTTTACAATGCTTCCTCCATATGTAGCCTATAAACCCGCTGAGTTCTGTCTGCTGCAGCTTTCTACAAAGAAAATTCAGCAAGTTTGTCTACAAAGTTGTTTTATCTAACAACAGACTTAACAAGGAAGAAAAGCGACATGCTTTTCTCTTCCTGAAAGAACTGCAATATAACACATTTTTTAAAGGCAAACACTCTTCATCTACCTTGAAGCTTCTCTCCATTCATGTAAGAAAGGCAGTTTCTTAGATTAAAGGCCCTCTTTGTTCCTGCAGACAGACTCACCCTGAGTAGGTGCTGGTCACCACCTTGAGGCTGGCGGCGTTGCGGAGCAGTTTGTCCAGGGTGCTCACGATGCGGGAGAACTTGGGCCTCAGATTCCTCTCCTTCATCCAGCACTCGAGCATCAGCTGGTGCAGCACCATGGGACAGTCCATGGGCGGGGGCAGCCGGTAGTCCTGCTCTACTGCTGTCATCACCTGAGGGACAGGAAACCTTTTTTTTAAGTCTCTGCACTCAGGCACCAGGCACAGCGGTGTGTTTTAAGCTAACTGCTAAAATCAACAGGCTAATTTGTAGACATGCTAAATTATTTTTTGCCATGTTCATCATCTCAGATTAGCATGTTAGAATGCTACAATGCTATTTTATACTAAACACAGTACAGTTGATGCTGTCATTTGCTTTGCAGGTATTTGATTGCAAAGCTAACAGACAATTTAAATTTTGGTCTGGCGGTGGCAATAGAGGGCAGGTGAAGGGTTAACCAAAGGAAGAACAGTATATCCTGAAGGAACCTCGAATATATGTGACTAATTTTAATTCAACAAAAATTGTCAAAAATTTTGCCACAAATCTGATCCTCATGGTGGCACTGTAGGACATGTTAGGGGATCACCAGAGTCATTACAATTTATCCTCTTGGGATCATGAATATCTGCATGTAATTTTATCTTAACTAGTCTAATAATGATAAAAAAAATTTTTACTCTCAAAGACACATTGTCCTCCATGGAGCCATGCTGCTAGCAAAGCTAAAAAAACGACACATTTGAATAAACATTAAATTTCACATTTACCTGACAAATATCAACCCAGCACGCCTTGCACACGAGGACTTAGGCAAATTTCATGTGGTGCTTTTACACAGTGTTAACATTTGGCTCTGACTCATTTGTATTATGCTCCCTGTGTTTGGCCTTTGTTAGTGTGGCAGAAGAATGATCCCCAGTTACTGTATTATGTCCTACATTAGACAATTTCTTGGCTCGTGCTGTCACACATTCCAATCTTCTTTTTACTATCTTTACAAAACTATAAACACAATATTCTCAAGGACTCTCAAAGTTGTCACTTCAAAACTGGCATGATTGATGGGAGAGACAATAAGTGGAGGATGAAAACGTTTGCTCATTGATTTGATTTCGCCTAGCAACTGCATTTCCCTCCATAAGCTCTGTATGGGTTTTAACTCCCCACAACAATAAAAAATTGCCATTTGGGAACAATAAAACATTTCTGCTGCACTCCTCTTCTCCTGCTGCTTGTCCTTTGATGTTTATGTCGTGCTCCTAGCCGGTGAGCACCTCTGTTTATATCTCGCATTTGTTGACTCTGTTGCTTATTGAGCGATGACGGTGGCACAAAGGCTATTGGGAACAATACCGGGCCTCTACTTTGATGCTTTCATTACTGCATGTGGGTTTTGTTATGAAAGTTATACATGCATTACTGGCATTTTTCATTCCAGCTCCTTTTTTGTTGCTTTATTGCCATCAGCGTTACAACTCTCTTTTTGAAGCACAATACAGAGCAGATATTCCTCAGAGAATAAAGTGGAGGTGTACACATTGCTTCAGTACTTTGTTCACGGAGGAGGAACCGAGAGATTTCTTTCTCTTTTCCTGCAAGCTCACCGCTGTAGTTACGATGTCTGTGCAGGGCAGATAGCCTACAGGTAACAACGCCTGTAAAAAGAGAGAGAGGAAAAAAAAAAAGCTTCTTCCTGTGTATGCCTTTGTGTGTGTATTTGTGTGTCTTTGTGAGGAGGGAGATTTTGCAGTATGGATTTGTCGAGGGTGGGTAGGCTTGGGCTGTAAGTAAGGTGGTAAAAACTAGAACAGAGGCTCACAGCTGCACCAGCATCTGCAATGAGCAGATAAAGACAGTAAAACAGGCCCAGGTCCAACATGTCACCCTAAAAAAATCCCAACAGCCCCAACAGCTCAAAGAAACTCTCAGTCAGCCACAAACTTACAAACACAAAACTCCCTGCATGTGTATGTAACATGAGACTGTCAAGCTCACTCACATCCTGGTTGCTCATGTCCCAGTATGGCCTCTCTCCGTAGGACACCACCTCCCACATGACGATGCCGTAACTCCACACGTCACTAGCAGAGGTGAACTTCCTGAAGGCGATGGCCTCGGGCGCCGTCCACCTGATGGGAATTTTCCCTCCCTGCTCACACATACACACACAGAGGGAAGGGGGGGGGTGGTATCAACGCCCTGGAAGACGCTTATGTTCTATGACAACACACACATGCATAAACCCATGCAAATTTCACAGACCGTCTTGCACGCAAATATTGGCACACATGAACGGTTACACATGCATCCATATGCACATGTGAAACAAGTGAAGTGGATCAAATTAACAAGCTCAATTTAACATGCACAGAGTGTACAAACACAGCACAGGGTCAGAAACACTCACACACACACAGGCACATAAACACACATCTACAAACACGCCGACTGACCAGGGAGCTCGTGTAAGTGGGGTCAGCAGAAGTGTCGTCCAGAAAGCGTGACAGGCCAAAGTCGGAGACCTTGCAGACCAAGTTGCTGTTGACCAGGATATTCCGGGCAGCGAGGTCCCGGTGGACATAGTTCATGTCTGACAGGTACTTCATCCCTGCAGCGATGCCGCGCAGCATCCCGACCAGCTGCGTCATGGTGAAGCGCCCGTCGTTCAGCTGCAAAAAAACACAGCCAGAGATGGAGCGGGAGGAGGGGAGGAGGGGAGGAGGGTGGAGGATGAGGCGGTTAATTAAACAAGGAAGAGAGCAAAGGAATGAAAAATGAGGCAGAGAAATAAGGATGTGTTGGAATACAGAAACAGGCGATAGGGACGAGCATGGGAGATAAAGAGAAGGAGAAAGCACCAGAGACAGCCAATCAGTCACTGAGGCCACATAAACATGACATCTGTCATAATGGCTCATGGCTGCTCCTGACAGTCAGTGACGGCTGACCTTTTTACACATTCTGTCCAATTAGCTGATTAATTAGACTCTTTACTGACGTACGAAACCCATTAAGACTCAATATTGACTCCACAAGAAAAACAAAAAGGGGAACTGCAACCCTGAAATCAACAGCAGGCAACTGCAGGTATTTCCTTTCAAACTAGTTTCAGGTACAGGCAGCGCACGCTTGTTAACACAGAGCGTTGTTTGCATTTTTTGGCTTCCGAACAATAAAGCAAAACGGGCCTGTCGACTGAATTAAAATGGGATGTAGCTCAAAGCTCATTTTCTCCTTTTCAAAGACCTTGTTTTGCAGAATTTTTTTGCCCTTTAATGTTAACATTCGAGAAGCATGAAACGGATCTCAGGTTAGGGCTTTCAGGGTTTAATTCACAATTCTCTGCATTCGTGTAGTGTGACACAGTGAGACAAACACGAGATTCTGATAGATCAGCACTCTGACCCGTGAAGGCTCAAAAGGCCTAACGTGTGAATTAACAGAAATCAATGGTGTATCAATACACAGTTAAGTGATATTAAAAAAAATATAAGAAATAGGAGATGAAGCTGCATGAAGCTGTGACGTTTTCCTTCATGACCTGAATATTTTACAGGAGAATTTGGAAGAAAAAAAAACATAATTCTTGTCAAAATCAATCCCTTCTTTGATTTCACAAAGAAAAGGCAAAGAACACAAGACATGACATGACAAAACCATAAACATTCTGCTTTGTAGTCTGCAAAAGCCAACGAAGTCTGACAGTAAAACAAGCCAGGATGGATGGATGTGTAAACAGCCATGATTCATAGCAGGCATCCTAGGCCCGGTGGTGTGTGTGTGTGTGTTATTTCTGTGAATCTGTAATGTTCTACATGTGCATACATATGTGTGTGTGTGTTTATGAAGTCTCAGAGACACACAGAAACCATCAGCTATCATCTGATGATGATTAAGTCTCTGGTGGCATCAGCCAATATTTCAGGACTTCAGACGTAGCCAGTGGATATTACGATTACGGATATCCTGTCCAAGACTTCCTATTCCGTATGCAGGTCATTGTTTACTGTCAGCTTGACTTTAAACTTAACAACAACTTGCACAATTTAATCTCAGATATCTGTATATTAATGCCGGCACATCTTAAAACACGAGTAAGAAAGTTGGCTGTTGTAAGATAAAAGTAAAGAGACAGCATGAGCTCTGCCCCTTCGGCTCCCCACATAGACTGATCACCTGTATTGCAACCAAAGTGTGCTCAAATGTGATTGGTCAATACTACTCAGACTACAAACAGACCAGAAACAGACTCGAAAGTGGAAATCTTGTCCTTCACCCAAAGATTCAGCATTCAAACGCAGATATCTGTCTATAGAGATTAAGACACACACAGACACTTTCTGTGTGTGTGTGTGTGTGAGAGTTAACTCTGTATTGTCCTCCACAGAAGCAGAACTCAGAGTTCCTCTGAGTCACAGGCAGTGTGACAGTGGCGGCAGAGCGGGGGTGAGGACAGCACAGGCCGGGGAGACTTTTGTTGTCGTTTGTGGCACAGCTGACTGAGAGGAGTGGGTGAGAAGGAGGGAAGAAGCTCAGGCTGGACTCTCACATGTAGGTCTGCAGCTAATGACTGTTTTTTTTTTTGTTAATCACTCTGTTTCCTCTTTTCAAATAATTGTCTGGTCTAAAAAATGTCAGAAAAATAATGATGAGTGTCCATTAAAATATCCAAGAGCACAAAGTTACGCTTTTAACAGAGATTCAGTTGGCACTTATTTGATAATTGATTTATCATTTAATTCAAGTTATTCTTTTAGCTTCTAAGGGCTTTACTGCTTTTGATATGAAAACAAAACTGTCAGCCGGACAAAACAAACGATTTAAAAATTTGTCTCTTACAACCTGTTATGACAGAGTTTCTCTTTATCTAACATCTGTGCAACAAAATGATCATTTTATTATTGGATAGAATAATTGGCAGAATAATCGGTAATGCTTATAATCTTTAAATGCAACTATTTCAAGACAATAAAACATCCAAAGACAGTCAGTTTACCATTTAATCCATTAATCAATTACCAAAATTGATTGACAAAATGATTGAGCTCAGTGCTGTTGTCCTGCAGATCAAAGAACGTCTGTAACACCGAATCCAGAGTCAAGATCTGTGGGCTCATTTGCTTATTCAATCACATATTCAGTAAATTAACTTCCAGTCTTGCAAACTTCACATGAGGCTGCATAACTGAACAACATTTAGCATTTGAGTAGATATAGCTACTAGTAATATATTATGTATGTTAAAAGATTTTGCAAAAAAATAGACTAATTATTGAAAATTGCACTAAGCACATAAGAAAAGAAGAGACTTACCTAACAACTGTTTCATTATCAAATGATCTCAATAAAAAACAGTTTGTTTTCTGTTGATCACTGACTCTAAAAAATGTTAGGAAAAAAAGGTAAAAATATTCATCACAATTTCCCAAAACTAAAAGAAAGTATTTTTTATGAACTTGTTTTGTCCGACAATCTGTCCTGAAGTCAAATATATTCAAAGAACAGTGATAGAAACTATGAAAAGCACCAAATCTTCAAAGTCTGAGAAGAGAGAAACAGAATGTTTAACATTTTTTCATGATAAATGACATAAACAGTTAACTAGTTATAAATATTAATAAATTTCTGTCATGTGGCTATTTTATTATTTGACTTGTCACTTCAGCTCTCAGTGGAAAGTTCAGACTCTCTGCTGCCTCTGGTCTTTATTTTTCCAGGTTGTAGCGTTTTTTTGTGTTTAATCAATCAATAAAATCCTTTTTTTGAAAAATGACAGAAAATAGTGAAGATGCACATTATTTTTTTTTTTCTGTGAGGACGACTTCAAATTGCTTGTTTTTTTTCCAAATAAATTGTCAAAACTCAAAGAGATTCAATTTAGAGAGAGGAGAAACAGATAAAAGCAGCAAACTTACACATTTGAAAAGCTTGAAACACCAAATGTTTGCTTGATAGATGAACAGCTCAAGAATAAATCAAAATAAAAGCATTCAAAATTGCTGGAATTTTTTTTTTTGTGTTGGTTAAAATGTTTTTGTAGCACAAAGTATTGACAACTGTCAAGAATTCATTCATTAATCCTGCCTGCTCACAATTTTAATCATTTATTCAGAGATTCAAATAAATATTTTATTTTTAATGTTGGTTTTTTATTCAAGCAAAGTTCTTGTGTGCCTGTTTATGCTTTGACAACTTTTAACATTCAAGAAGTTTGGCAATTTTTTTTCAACTCATTAAACTCTTACACAAGCACATTTTCAGCCCCTCAAAACATTTCAGGGTCCATTTTTGTTTATTTTTCTGAGGTTTTGCCTTTCTGCGTTCTTGCTGACAGAAAACATGCGGAAAGAAAAGCCTGAATTAAACTGGAGACGTCACATTTATGGCATCAACCCCATTAAAGAAGAGGAGAAAACAAAACAAGCTGGTCGGTGTCACAGCTTCTCAATGATAACTCTGCCTGAGATTTCTCCTCATCCATGCAAACAATCAGCGGTATATTGTTGAAAGATAAACCGCTCCAGACACCAGCTGCATGCCATCAATTCACCAAGAGCGTTAAGTAACTTCATCCAGCCTTAAAGTTACAATAAAGAGTCGTCTTCACAGTGCAGAAATGCATGGAAACGCATTTTATTGTATGTAAATGACATGTAATGGCCCCCACGCAGCTGGAAATGTACTGTGTGACACCTCATTTCTCATCCTGCCTTTGCTCAGTGTTTTGTGTAGGTGGTGGTGGTCTGAACTGAAAACTCTGATCAGTAATGTATTCTGCAGTCGTACAAAGAGTTTCTAATACACTGAAGCAAACCTATCCAAAGGTCTGCTGTGTGACAGTTTTCCACCAGGAGTTTGAGATTGGAAAGCCTGTCAGCATCAGTCAGTCACGTCAAGCAGAGACACTATGCCTGTCTCCAGGCGTTATATTGCACATTTAATCTCTATCACTCAGCAAGTGAGCGCCTCGGGGTGTTTTACAGAGAGTAAAACATTCCGATAACCCAGAGGTGTCGTGAATGACTGTCTGTGTGTGTGTGTGTTCCTCTCAGCTTTGATACAAACAGAAAGTAATCTTCTCTGTCAGAGGTGTTGCGTCGAGCTCACCCTGAGGAAGGAATCGAGCGCTCCGTTCTCCATGAATTCTGTGATGATGAGGACGGGGCAGCTCCGTGTCAGGACGCCCTCAAGCCGGATCACATTCGGGTGGTCAAACTGGCCCATGATGGAGGCCTCAGCCAGGAAGTCCCGCCTCTGACGCTCGGTGTAGCCGGCTTTCAGCGTCTTAATGGCCACCACCATCTCCCTGCGACCGGCCTGCTTGAGACGTCCGCGGCACACCTCCCCAAATTCGCCTGGATTGGGAGAACAAGGTGGGGGTAAGGGGAGGAGGGGTGAGGGTGGTAGGGGAGAAGGGTTGAGTGAGCGGAGGAAAGAAGAGGAAGGGTGGAGGGGGAGAGGAAGTCGGAGGGAAAGTGCAGGGAGAGGGAACGTTAGTGGTCGGATTTGGGAGTGAGGGATTTGATTTAAAAGAGTTGAGGGTCGGCTTCAACTGCGGGAGAGGACTCTTAAAGAGAAGAGGAAAGGAAGGGAGGTCAGGGGTCAAAGATGTTGGGGAGAGAGGGAGTGACCGGTATCGATCGAGTGTGCAACCTGGGAGCGGTGAAGGGGGACAGAGGACGGGGGAGGAACTTTGGGGTTTTGCATTTGGTGCCTGAGTCCGAGTGTTTACAAGGGAGAGAGAAAGAAAGAGAGAAAGAGGAGACAGGGAGGAAGGAAGATTGAACGAGCAGGACCAGATTGTCATTAAAGGCCATGTTAGGACACGACATGCTGCAGAAGAGAAAAAAAAGAAGAGGGGGAAGAGCTACAGAGAAGATTTTCACTTGAAACCCCCCATCATCCCAGCTCTCATGCACACTCTGAATCCTAACTGCTTTCTACCTGAAAGGACTCTCTTACAGAGCAGAAAACAGGACTCGATGGGACATTCCTGTTCAAATGAATGATTAATAAACTCAAGTATCATCTGTCCTCCTGGTCAAAGACAACAGGATTATTTACCTGCACCGATGACTTCTTCTATTTTCACGCAGGAGATGTCTATCTCTTTGGCAAACTCGTGGATGGCGTCGTTGGGGTCCTCGTAGGTGAAAGGGTCAATGTACACTTTGACCCCTGGAGAAACTGAGAGGGGAGAGTCACAGAGAAGTCAACATCTGGTCACACCTGCCGGGGGTGTCACTGTGTCAGTAATAAATGCTGTCATAGTTTTATACATCAGAATGTGGCAAGTGTCAAATAATGATCCTGCTGATCCTTTCCTGTTTGAAGATAAGAGGATTAGATACAACTCTCATCTCTTTATGATAAACATGAGGCTACATCCAGGAGCTGGTTAGCTTAGCGTAGCATAAATAAAGCAGGCAGCAACAGGTTTTCTCATCTGAGTGCAAAAACAACAATTTGTGTTTTAACAGGGTTTTACATACTGGACTATTTCATGACTGGGTGCAGCTACTTCCTGGAATCTCCACTGGTTGCCAGGCAACCTCACGGGGATGACAAGACTAGATAACTGGACCTCAAAGCACAGAACTAGGCAAGCTGTTTCCAGTGTTAATGCTAAACTAAGCTAACTGTCTCAGGTATTTATCTTCTGTTAAATTTTATACATTTTTTAATTTTATTATTGATGAGTTATGAACATTGCTCATGAAGCTCAAGAAAGTCAAAGTTTTAAACATCTGTGCAAAGAGTGCAATGTTTTCAGGGCTTATATGTGACTT
>JAPZDY010000004.1:7110535-7122460 GCA_029783645.1 Ctenochaetus hawaiiensis | reverse complement strand
TTATATGTGACTTGGTGATCTCTCCTTGCTGCAACCAACAAAACCACATATATTTAGTGCAAATAAATGTGCAATTACATCATAAATATGTAAATGAGCATGTTCAACCATCCTGTGACTTTTGCGACAAGTGTCATGTTAGTTACTTTAATTGGAAAAGAGTTAGGAACCCTGCGCAGTGGCTGATGTTAGCTTATCTTAGCTCCGTAACCTAAAGAGACACTTTGCTAGCTTTGTTACTTTGTTTCCTCTTGTGCTGCTATTATAAGTAATTTTATCATTTATAATTTATCATTGCCTAGGGGGCAAATTTCTACTTGTCCCAAGATCAGTGTCAAAAATGAGTAAATGTTACAGTAAAACTAGATATTTTATAAAGTTCAAGTGTGAAAAACAAGTACAGTGTCAAACATAGGGCAGAAAACATCTGGACATCTGTCAGGATATCTGTGCAGATACCGTAATGCTTTCCTGCCTCTATCAGGTGATTGGATAATTGATTGAATCAGTTGTTAACTGTACTTGCATGACCAAATGCACGCAGAGGAGACAGTTCCCAAGCCGAACACATAAACTTACTGTATTGCTGCAGTTTCTCAGTGTACTCGAGCTCCGAGCCGCTACGCTGCTTCCTGTAAACAAGCCGCACAGAAACAGAGGCACATTCACATAATCGGTCTTGACCTGTTCCAGGTTCAGCAAATGAACCTAATATCAGATTATATCAGATGAAACCGCAGGAAGAAACTCACAGTGCAGCTTTGTTTTTTTTTTCTCTCTCTTTCAGAGCTCTTTGCCGAAGCTAAAGAGTAAGTAATATACAACCTTTTGAAAGCATGTTAAAGTTTAATGAGCCTCTTTGTTCTGAGTCTAACTAACAAAATTAAACATGTAGTTCAGGCTTTCGGGAATAAAAAAATCAAAGACTTACTTAAGGCAGACAACAGCGATAACCACCAAGGCAACAATGACCACAAGACCCGCGGAGGCCGAGCCAATGATGAGAGGCAGCTGGTCCTGCACTGACTTCTGAGGGTCACCTGGGCCAAATAACGCACAGACGCTCACACAAATGAGTGTAAAACACCAGAAACGCTGCTTAAAGGATTAAATAGTTGCCTGAACTGCAAGTGTACCAGCTACCAATTATGTCAGAAAAGCAGTGCTAAGCTTGAACCCTCATTAAGAAAACTGTAGCAGCAAGTCTTTAAAAACAGGCTGTGAAGTAGGAAGAAAGGCTGTTCGTACTGTGCAGACTGGTGCTGAAGTCCATGGGGTTGCTGTAGCGTCCGTATCCAGCGACAGTGCGAGCTCTGACCTGCACCACGTAGGGCGTGGCAGCCCTCAGGCCCTCCACCTTGGCTGAGCTGTGCTGGGATGTCACAGTGTGGGACATGGCCTGGCCCTGAAGTGACAGAAAGGACCATTAAAGCAGCAGTTTTTTAGTGTTTTCTGATGCTTTTCAGATGGCTCGTGGGTGAGGAGTTCATCTTTTGGCTCTTAGTTAGCATATTAAAGTGGTGATATGCAACTTTTGAAATAAGAAATAACAGACAAATTAAAAGTTGAATTCATGAGAAATAAAAAGTAACACAGTTTCACTTAGAGGCTTGGAGATTTGCTGCTACAGCTGTTCCTCGTCTGGTGTGACCCACAGCTTGCAGTGGCAATGTGGCCGACTTGGCGACTTCCTCGCTAGATTTAGCAACTTTTCAGACCCTCTTCGCAACTTTTATTTTTTTTTTAAAAAAGTGCCTACAGAGGAATTTAGTGACTTTTTAGGACCACTGGGGAAAGGTGAGAAATATATTCAAATATATTAAATTATAATTAATCCCTAAGGGTGGTGCTGAGAATAACGCAGTTCACAGCTCTCCTGCAAAAACAGTGCAGTGGTTCATCTCCTCCTCTTGCTCCATATTTAGACACTCAGTGGGTGCAATGTGTAGATGAGGCAGGAGGACGAGGAGGACACCACCTACTGCAGGTGAAGCAGTTCAAATGTGGTGACTTTCTGTATTTATATTTGTAGCCCATATGGCTTAAGGTGATCTCTCCTTGCTGCAACCACCAAAACCACAAATGTTTAATGCAAATAAATGCACAATGACATCTTCAGTATGCAGTGGGGTACATTATGTTATCTGGCAACTTTTAGCCCCTGTTGGAGTTTGTGCTTGTTACTTTCATCGGAGCAGCATTAAATACCCTTAGTGTTTGCTAAAGTTAGCTAATGTTAGCTAACCCTATTGCCCAGTAACCTCAAGTATAAGTTTATGGGTTTAACCATTCTTTCTTTTTGCAGTAGTTTTACAATTATTTTTTTGTCTTTTCAGATAATCTATACACAAACACACACACACACACACACACACACACACACACATTGGTGTCAGTCCAGCAAATAAAAACAACCTTGCTCAACTTTTTGCATAATTCAATGTGATTTTCTCCACCAAAGTTTTAAATAAATACATGTAAACTTGGTTGAACTTTCTCCACAAGTACCAACACACACTCACACACACAAAAGTTTTGTTTTTGGTCTATATATACATCTTATATCAGCAGGGCATTACCCTAGAATTTAATCGATACCAGTGATGCAGCAGTTGCTGAGTCTGAGCAGCCCATAAAGCCCAACAATTGATATTTCTAGACTCTATCAACCCCCACACACATCATATTACAATATTAGACTCGGCAGTTTTCATAAAAAATGCTTCTCTCTGTAAAGGGCTGGAAATGTGTTTTTTTCCTGAGTCAATAAGGCATACACTGTGACCTACATTAAGGCAACAGCTCAAGAGTCAGAGCTTACCCTCTCATGGTATTTAATCTCGTAGTCAAGGATGACCCCGTTGGGTTTCTCAGGAGGCAGCCATGACAGGCTCAGAGTGTCTGAGGTGGAGCGCATCAGATGGACCGTGGGCACTGCTGAAGGTGCTGCAGTGAGCATCAGAGAGGACACAGTTTATTGACACAAAAAGGTACCGCAAAGTTACTTTAGGCTCTGAGTTTGCCAAGATTTTCTCTTTGGATGTCACAAACCATCGCAGTAAGATAATTATTATTCAAAATACTTCAACCTGAACGGTCCATGTTTCACCTTCACTGTTCTGCAGTGTATTGATTTGTGAGCCCTGAAAGTGACTCAATTGACAGTCATTGTCTTGGGTCCATAAACTGCAGTAAGGTGGATTAAGCTGGGAGAGTAATTACAGCGCGTGTGAAAGGTGCTGAGCAGTTTGGTTGATGATGACGCTGCAAATATTAAGTGGAGATGTTGAAAGGTGACATTGTCAGTGATGTAACGTTAGAAGCCCGGTTGTCAGTGAGCTGAATGCTGACAGTGGAGATATAAAGTATATTTAACATTTTATCTGCCTTTCCTGCAGCTCTGTCAGATAAGCATGGCTCCAGCTGAGAGTTCTTCCATCTGTCGCTCACACTGAGCTTCAACAACGTTTACCGTTGGTGTTAATACTGCTACTACAGGCTTGTTAAAACACTCATTGACATTGACTGAAGGTAGGATTCACTAACCAGGCTGTTGGATCGTGATGTTAAGTGGTATTGATCAGAGCTGCTCTATGAATTAACGTGGTTTGTGGACTCAACCGATGTCATTGACAGATCTACCACTAACCTGCTTGGTTGGTGGTGATGTTGACTGTGGAGTAGCTGGGCGATGTGGGGTTTTTCCCGGAAACCCCGTTGACGGCCTGCACCTCGAAGCTGTAGCGGGTGTGAGCCTGCAGATTCCTCACCACCACCTTCCTCTGCCTCAGCCCCAGCCTGCGAGGAGCGATGTCCACGTTGTCATCGCAGCGCGTGCAGGGGCTCCGGTCTCGCAGGCATTTCTTACACACCACGTTATAGACGAGGTCACTCCTGCCGCCTGTGTCCTCGGGCTCCTCCCACTCCAAGGACAGCGAGGTCTCGTTGACGCTGGATATAACGTTGCGAGGCGCTGAGGGGATCGCTGCACAAACACACACACACACACACACACCGTAGGTGTTAAAGAAGGTGGGCAGGCAGAAGAGAAAAACACACAACTGAGGCTTTAGTCATGTTCCCTATGCAGTGCTTACATTATTCTCCCTCAGTGGTGTGAGAAATGTTTTAATATCTCTGTAAAAAGGCAAGAAAACAAGGTATTTCACATACAGAACAAGTGCAATCCTTTTTTATTTTATAAAATCCTTCTTCACGAATAAATGTGTTAGATTGCTTCACATGCCCCCAAACAAATCCTTAGGATGGAGCAAAGGGCATGAAACATCTAAATATATAACAACAGGGGAAAAAAATCCTTTCTGGTGCATAAAGAGAGATAAAAATATTCAGAAACAGGAGGATAAATACAACTTGTCATGCCAAAGCCGAACACCTGTGTTTATCACTAAGTAATGTTCCTTTATGAAAAGCACAATCCCGTACAGCTCCACGCAGCATCCATTTCTATGCATAACCCCTCTTGCAGCTCATGGAACTTAGCTAATCCACGCTTGATAGAAATTCATGTTCTTGTATCAGTATCACCCAAGGCCTCCACGTTTCAATAAGCAGTGCTGCGATTTGAGTGAAGAGTGTTTGAAACCTGGATAAAGTATGATAACCACAGAGGGGGGCAGCGAAGATTGGTTCAGCGAACATGCTTTTCATCCTATTACAGCCAAAGAAGAGAAGGGCTCTCCATCTAAGCTTCCAGCTGCAGAAAGTCTAACCTGTCTCAGAGCAGAGAGAGAAAGACAGGGAAGAGAAGGGAAGGCTTTCAGGCCAAAAAGCGCCTGTCCTCCGAGTTCAGCCTGCCCTGAGCCGCTTTCACTCGTCCTGTCCTTTCTAATTAGGCAGGCACAGTTCAGAGTAGAGGCTCTTCTAATTGGACACCCATCTAAAACACACGCTGAGTCCAAGCTGCCGGCCATTGACTGGCTGAGCGTCTCTTGTGCAACACACCACTTTCAACACAAAGCACAGGCTGCCTGGCACAAGCTCTGACAGACCGCAGGGACAGAACTGACAGGCCTGTGTGTTTGTGTGTGTGCTTGTGTGTGTTTGCGTGTTAAGTCGGAGGTGGTGCTTGTGTCCCTGCCCGCCTGTCTGTGTGCGCTGGTCAATGTCCACAGTGTTCCTGTGACAAGGATCTGGTGAAGACAGTTGCGGGCCCTGTGTGTCATTTAACGTGGCGAAAGGCCCCTGGGGGGTGATTTTACACGGTCAAGGCAGCACATGTCGCTCTCCATCAGCATGACTGCTGGGACTTCTCTCAGAGGCTTGTCCAAGCATGGACGCACCAGACCAGACCACTTAAAATTACTGACACGCTGCTGCACATTTGTCATCTCTAAAGTTGAATAAAATGTTCAATTCTCCCCGAGTTTTTTAAGGAAGCACCTTCCAAAAGGCACCACAGCTAAAATGCAGATTATTGCATGTTTTGAAAAAAGGAAAAGTTTGTGGATCAGCATTTAAGCGAGTTTCCATGCCATGGTTTGACTGGCATTTGAGGAGTTAGCATGGCGAGGAGAAACAGTGTCATTTTCTGTGGTGCGCTACAAGTCGAGCACTTCACAGCCCCCAACCTTCATAAAAGAAGGGTTTTCTCCTTTTTTAACAAGCCCACGTAGCACCGGTTATGTAACATGATTTCAGACACACATCCAACTTTTTGTGACCCATCATGTTGGTAATTTGTGTGTAACTCAGCTAGAAAGCTACGCCAACTATCTTCTACTTGATTAGTGGGTGTGTATTCCAGATGGGACTAACAATAAAAAGCAACAGCTAAAAAATGTCAGACCTCAAACCTCAGTTTGTTAACTGTTAAGGGATTTTAGTATTTTAATAAAACACTGTTAGCGCTCGCTCACTCAGTTATTTCTACAGTCCCATGATAGTTGCAAAATTTCCAGCCATAAGCAAAAGTTGAGATCACGGCAGAAAATTAAGCAGAAAGCAAACCTGCAGTTGTTTTTGTGTACTAGGCGGTGATGGAAACGCATTTCAAACCCAACATCATCACCTTTTAAGCAGATTTGTTAGCCAACAGTTGCTTATTTACACATCCAGCAGTTACAGAGCAACATTATCATTTATTTTAAGTCATTATGGCTCCACCTTATTTATTAAAATCAAGCATTCACTCTCTTTTATCTCTGTTTTTGGTCTTAACCAAGTCCTGAAGGAAATATCTGGCTGTTAAGCTGGAAAATATTCCACCATCTTCACCAGCTAGTCCCTGACTGTGTGTACCTGCTGTTTGTTGCCGAGCAGGTGGAGCACTGTGGGTTTATCACAGCTTTTCCACTGAAAACAGCTGCATGCTGCGGCTGAAAATATCACCATGAGAGTGGTGAGGGAGAACCAGAACAGAGAAGTTGCAGACCAGAAAGCGAAACAACAAAGCTGAAGTTCAATTTTAAAGCTCCTTAAAAGGTGCAGGTGATGATTCTCTTTAGTTTCAGCACTTCGAGAAACCTCTTTTACATCGTAAAACATTGTTTTCATAATGCCCACAGGTCTATAGTATCTTCTTTTTGTAATACAGAGTCAACCAAACAAGAATACAAGAGCTGGCAATGAGAATTTCCTATAGATAACCTCTACTTTAAGTCATCTGGCTTTCCAAAAGAGACCTGGCAAAGAAATATTTTGAAGATTTGTGCAGTTTTTGCAGGGAATGACTTACTGGTGCAGCTGGAGTCAGGGAGGTCGCTGTCAGCGCGGTAGAAACCATTCTGGCAGGGACAAACATTGGCTCCTCGCGCACTGGTGCGACTGTTGGACGGGCAGGGAGCACAGGATCCCTCCCCAAATTTGGATTTGAACGTCCCAGGGATGCAAGCTGGAGCGGGAGAGGGAAATAAAAAGGGACAATAAGAACAAAACAACACAAAAAATAAAAAGAGGCTGCGCTGTCACTTATTTAGAAGACAAGCGGCTGTCATGTCTGCCACAGAACAAAACACGTACCTGTGAAGTATCTGCAAAGCTCAATGTTTATAGAGAAAATGTTGATATGTACGTGAGAAATGGCGAACGCTTTAGCATAAGGTCTTATCTATATATATGCATCTGCTCTTTCATTTTCTAGCTCTCTACCAGGTGACATTAATCTCCCCAAAAAGAGAGTCTGGCTGACAGCTAAGTTTCATGTTGAAGAGGAGGAAAAGGAGGATAAAGATGAAGATAGACTGCTGACAGGAGATTGCCGTTGTCAGACAAACAGGGATGGAGAATGCTTCTGCGAAAAAAGGGATACACCCTAAACCCATCAATCAGTGTCTGCTCTGTCCTCAGCTCTCCAAACCACACCGCTGAATACAAACAAGGCCTCCACATGCATGCAAAACAGCTCTTTAATAAGCCAATAAATCAATTCAGATGAAGGGACATCAGAGCGGACGTAAATTAGCGGAGGAGAGTTATTAGAAAAATACATAAAGTGTGGTAATCTTAGACGATGTGTCCAAGCGATTAATTTAAATTCCAAAGTGTGACGCTGAAGGTTGGCTGATATTGAGTCTTAAGGATAAACCAGCATAAGCCCAGACTAAAGAAGGATTCAGATAAAAGGGATTAGCAGCAAAAGGTCTGGATATATCCGCCTCCAGAGCCCCGCGTTTTACTGTTTGCCACATTCCTAACTGGTGGTGTAAAAGTGGGGGTCTCTGGCAAACATCTGTCCTGTCAGCATGAGGGCTCATAAAAGCCAGCGAGTGAGAGAGAGATTGTGATTAACTAGTTAGTCTAAGTGGTCTTTTTGGTTTGAACTCGAGTTTTCTCCCTGATTCCCAACAATGGCACTTTAGGAAAATTTGCACAGCTAATGGCCCCGTATTGTGCCTCTAAAACCGTGCAATAAAAAGTCAAAGATAAGATGAAAATGTACTCTTTTTTTTTTTCTCATCTCATAATTCACTGAGACCTTTAGGCTCTACACTCTCTGATCTGATTTATTTTTCCTCTATTACACAGTGCATCATCATTTTCTTTTATTTGTTTGTTTTCCTCGCTTTCTCTTTCGAGAGGGGTCTGAATCACCCCTCCGTCTTGCTTCAGTACATAAACCTCTTTGGAGGACACGATGATTCTCCTGTTTTTTGATGCACCATTGTTTTCACCCCCCCCCCTCCTCTCTCTTCACCTCTCCTCCTCTTCTTCACCCTCTCTCCATCTCATGCGGTGTTTGGCTGCGAGCGAGCGAGTGAGCGAGCGGAGTCTGAGGTAAGAAATGAAATGTCTGAGTGATTAATGCTAGCGTGGCAGTGTTGGCTCACGTTGGTTTGAATGGTGTTAATGAGTGTGGCCGCCTGTAGATTAACTAACGGGAGGCCGCGGAGGAAATTACACTTCCTCATCGCAAGAGCTCGCCGAAGCCCTAGAGAGCTTTTTATCAGGCATTGGCGGCAAGCTTTTAACCTTGAGCCGCCAAATGGCAACGAATGAGCTCTCCAGCGCATGTTAGACACTATTTCTCACGCCCAGGTGAGAGGAGGCTTCGCTTGTCTGTCTTTGACTTCTTGCAGCCCCCCCCCTCCCTTTTTCATTCTTCTCCCTTTGGCTGCTGCTTCTATCCCATCTTTGGCAATTCACACCTTTTAACTCACACTATCTCTCTCTCTCTGGACCCTGGACGCCTTTCTCTTCTATTATCTGCATTTTCCTCTCTGGCTCTCTATTTTGTGCCTTCCCACTATCTTTCTCTCCCTCCCATCCCACTCTCACAATATTTGTATGCTGCTCCTCTCTGCAACACCTCATTAATTCATACTCTCCTCCACCCTCCTTCACCCCCTTTCAGGAGCCACACAATAAATGCAGAGAGGAGGGCACAGACTGAGGTGACTTGCACTGAGCATATAAAGGAGGTTTGGTTAAATAAAAGTCCAAATGTCTGTTAACTACACATACCCTGGCACTGAGTGCCATCTGCTGAGGGTTCAAAGCCGGCGACACAGGTGCACGAGCCCACAGGAACCATCCACTCGCCGTCCCCGTTGCAGTACAGCTTCAGTGGGACGGACACCTCCATAGCGTTGGTCACACAGGCCCCTGGAGCGATCACTAAGGAGGTGGCTTCTGCCCCTGTGGCCGTCTCAGGAAAGACAGCGAAATTGGCGATGGTGGTGGAGCACTTCTTGAAGAAAACCCTGACTGAGATCAGCGACATGCAGGCACCCAGGTCCTGGAACGCCAGGTAGAAGCCTGCCTTGGAGAGGGGACCAAAGCTGCGCACTTTGGTGTTGATCCTGCCTGCCTCCAGCAGAGAGAAACTCTCATCTGGGGCGATAGTATCCACCTTAACATAAGGGTTCTCCCTCCACAGAGGGCTGGTGTCTGTCGCTGTGTCCCCCTCCGACTCGTAGTAAAACAGATTGAAGGTCTCTTTGCAGGAGCCGGGAATGTTGGGGATGCTAGCACAGTCACGGACAGAGAACTTGAGCTCCACATAGACGCGCAGCACGCCCTTGCGGGGGATAAAGTCTGTCCTGAGCCAATTGTTCTGGTTGGGCTGTCGAACATTACACACCTGATAGGTTCTGATTGGGCTCATGGAGTCGTCGTAGCCGCTAACCTCCTCCCACTGTGAGAACAGACACAGAACAGAGAGACACTGAAACAAAGGAAGAGCTGACAGCAGGGAGTCTAGAAGAACTAAATACTGTGAGCCCTGTGGGCAACCGATGCACAGAGGAGCGGAATAAGTTTGAGAATAAAATGAGACCAAATTCAATTGATTATCTAATGCTTGTTCCTAATGCAACAACAGCCCTATTTTTCATTCAGCAACAACTGAGCTCCAGCGGAAAACTCTCTCATTCATTATGTTGTTAATTAATATCGGGTGATGTTAAATGCAGCGCGTCTTAATGCAGACTGTTCAGGCATAGAGGGCACTGAAAACAGCAAAGCTTCGTCTGATACAAACAGAATACAAAAATGCAACAAATGTGCCTGAACACTCACTCACTCACACACGCACACACACACACATTCCCACAGTGTGTTGTGTACATGTGGCCTGTGAGGAATAATTTGCAGCTAAAACGCTTCTAATTGGATGAATCATTCAGTAAATTTCAATCATTAAGGACTATTAATAGAAGACATTTTCCCATAAAACACATTTCATGCATTATGCCTTTTTGACTAACAGTTCTGATGCTGATCATATTAGAGATTTGGAAAAAGATGGATGTTTAGCAGCTAACATCATCACAGACATGTTGGCTAGGTCTTTATCAAAAGTCTGCCTATGGTGTCTCTAAAAACACACTGCAGACACACTTGTAGGAAACACTGCTCGTATCTATCTGCTGCAGTGCAATCGAAATAGCCTGGAGAGGATTTGGTTTCTATAATATATAAATTTGTTGTCTGCGCACAGAGAGATGAGAGGATAAAACTGCATTTTAAATTGAAACTTTCCTCATATATATATAATGCAAACAGTGAGTTATTTATTAAAATGGCCATTTGAATGCAGTGCCGTCAGTGTGATTGCACTTCGGCAGCACTAGAGCACTTGAGGTTACACAGAATATATTGTGCTGTGTTTTTTTTTTTTCAAGCCTACACATAAAGCCTGAGAGGCGATATTTGCATCTGCTGTGTTTAATTTACCATTTGGACTGATATCTTTTAACATCATGTGGCTTGGAAAAGAATCTTTTAAGGGCTAACATGACATGGGCTTGACTTCTGTTTGTGTTTTCAGATCCCTCACAATGAATAGCATTATATGTTTTTAACAATGGTCTTTGTATATGTTAACTAACATTACAGGTTATGATAAATGGCCTCATTGGTCAATAAATTTAGTCCATTAGGAAATAACCTTGTGAGAAGTCAATCTTTTTTGATTTTCTTCCTAATTCCCCATCGGACTGAATTCTTCGTTTCCATAACAAATGAGCTTCCTCGAAATTGATTATTTCAACTGGAAGAAAATAATGCATAACTCATCTCACGTCTCAGAGCTCCTGTGCAATTTATTCCCAAACGATGAGCCCAAGAGTCAGCATTAGATGTCGTAAATCACCGGCAACACGTTGATGCACTACCTGACAAATATGATAATTGCAGGTCCCCGAACGTATGGGCTTGTCAGGCGCGAGGAGAGAGAGGCTGCCTCGCCAGTCGTGACATATGACTTCATGGATGCTAGGACATTCAGAGCCGGCCCTTGTAGGCAAAGGAAGGAGGAGGGCTGCCGAAGATCGTTTCCATGGAAACCCACCATTTCCATTGACTGACTTTGCGCTCACGTAGCGAAGACAAATTACACTGGCCGAGAGTGGGGGAGGTCTGTCAGGCTGTTAGCCCTGGGGTCAAATTCATGTTGTTTTATTTTCTCACCATTCCTATAGGGGGTATCAACTGAAAACCTTAATTTCTGCCTGTAATGCACTCTTGGGCCCATATTACAAAAGACACAGACACATGCTTTCAATTATCAGGCTCTCTATCCAGGGGAGACATGCAAGGTAGAGCACACCTAATAGTCCTCACACACTGCTGGGATTTGCTTTGTATATCTGCGAACTTGCTCATTTGTTTGTTCTAAGTACTGAATATGTGTTCATCAAGCTCTTTACATGTTCTTAATACTAAAATCCTTGATTTCTTCCACACAATGTCACACAGTGTGTTTCTCATTTGCTTTTTAGTATCCAAGAAAGCAAACATACACTGCAAAAACAAAGATATAAAACAGTAGGAGGTGTGCTGTTCAAGGCAGACTGGGCTCTATTAACAAGCAAATGGAACAAAAAAAAAAAGAACACAAAACAAACTAAACACATGCACACACACTAACTCACCCCACTCTCTGGGAACGTGGTCCAAGCCAGCTCTGTGGTTGCCCACCGACTGTCCATAAGGGTTTCTGTTAAAAAAAAAAAAAAAAAAAAA
>JAPZDY010000004.1:7087725-7108349 GCA_029783645.1 Ctenochaetus hawaiiensis | reverse complement strand
CATACATCACACAACTTTGTCAGTGCTAGACAATCATTAAGTGCTGGGTTTTGGACCACCTGACTTACTCTACCCTATTAAACTCATGTTTAATATGTCATTTTTTCTACAAAAATCTAAGCATTAAAACAATACTTATTGTTTTATGGGGCTCATGTCAGACTGCAGGTGGATAATTTACCTTCAGACAAAGGTGGGCCAGCTTTCCGTCCCTGTTTTAAGTCTTTGTGCTAAGTTAAATTAGCCAGCTATTGGCTGTAGCTTCATACCAAGCAGATAGATATGAGAGTTTCATCAATCTGCTCATCAAACGCTTGACAAGGAGATGACTAAGCATATTTCCCAAATTGTTGAACTTCTGCTTGAAGTGATGCATTACTAAAGCATGATTCATGATTATTTAAAGCAAGAATTAACACAGGCCGTATAATAAATTCCACTTTATCAAATGATTGCCACTGTGAGTTTATGTGAAGAAGTTTGTCTCCATATTTCTATAAAAACAGGTTCAGTTTCATTTTCAAACCGTTCACAGGGGTGGCTCTGAATAGTTATTTTCTTTGCAGCTGGATTCCAGCATATAAATTAGTGTATAAAGTACATTAAAATTAACAATCATTAAGCCATGATCTATTGAGCATTAACTAATCACATGAACTCTTAGTGACTTTTTCATCTCTTAATGGTGAGCAGCAGGGAAAATGCATTAGTTCAGCATGTGATTCGTGGCCTTAACCAGCATTCTTTCATGTGCAGATGACGATGTTTTGAGAAACCTGTTTCTAAATTCAAGAGGAAATAAGTGGCTGCCTCCCTCTTTTGATGACGATGAAAATCACATTCACCTCTGCGTGATATTAAATAAGTCATCATTATGCACAAAGCAAATGTAAATTTATTGACAGGGCTTTAACACAACAGCAAGTCCTGTTGCTCATTTAGAAATGCATTCTGTCCTCTATACTTGTGTGTGTAGGTCCATGAGGGACAGCAGCTAGTAAGTTTTAGCTGTTGAGCCCAAATGTATGATTGTGAACAAGGTTGTTTAACTGATTGGCACGACTTGAACCAGAGAGGAGGAACTAATCAGTGAAATCAGTGGCTTTTGTTTTTGCTTGGCTACACTCGGCCCTCGGTGGCTCACAGCTGAGTGGATACTCCTGAACTACACGCCGCTGATCCAGCCCATCCCTTGGGTGTCTGATGCGGTGCGTCACCCTTTCCCTCTCCTCTCCTCTCCCGGTGCCCAAAGGCAACAGAGGCAGAATCGCTCAGTCTCTGCTAACCACAGATCTGAGCTGATGCTCCTTTAAACAGGGTTCACCTCACACGATGCACATGCAGGGCCAGCAGGTTGCCTATCCTACATCTGTAAAAGCTGGGTTCAAGCCCCCGTGTAAGCCGGATTTCATCCTGCTGAAACACTCTCAAGCAGGATACTGAATCCATGCAGCTCTAGGGGGGCTATTCTACTTCCCAGCCAGACCTTTGACCTCGCCGTGGAGCAGGACAAGACAGAATTTCTCCACAAAGATTTGAGAGAATCATGATATTTTTTACAAAAACTATTATTAGCCAGCAGGAGGGGATGACACTGTCTATCCTCAAGCGTAACATCTTGGTCCAGGCTCATGTGTTGCTCCAAAACACTCATATTTCTGTACGAAAAAGGTGAGCATTAGCCAACAACTCTGCTCACCAAAGTGTGTTACCGTCAACTAACAATATACTAAAAACCAGTTAAGACTGAAAAAGATCCCATTTGTTCCACAGTTCTCCCCCCTCCTGTCAAATTTACAACGCCTCTGAGATTGCCTTGTTGCTATAACTCAACCTCAACCCCCCCACCCTCCACACACACCTCCCATAAAACTACAGCAGTGGTGGAGTCATTCTGCCCCTGGGGTAAGAAAACAATGCTGCAATGGGAACTTTAGAGCATCACAACCCGTGGCATTTACTGTTTTTTCTGATCGCCCGCCGGAGCCAAAATGTCACACAACTCTGCATTCTCAGTGCGCTTTGGGGAGCTCACACATGCTAATGTTTTATTCACTTTGTAAGAGCGGGTGCATCATGAAAGGGAGGCCTCGTCTTGTACTACACTGACACTGCCAACAAGCAAACATATGAAATATTAACAGCCAAACATCATCATCAGCGATCAGAGGATGATCAAATGCTCGGCTATAAATAGGTGCAAGAAAGAATCCGTTTTAGGCCAAAAAACTTGACTTCTGAGCTCATTCTAAGCAAAGGTTTAATTGTATTGGGATGCATCTTCCTCTCTGAAGAATCACAGTGAGACAGTTGAGTGTGAAGGCCAGTTTGACGCTTGACAAGCAGTTCTTGAACAAGTCAAGCTGACCCAATTCAATCTCTGTTCTGAGTTTCTTGAATCTGCTTTTGCAGGCCAACAAATAATTATCCTTGCTGATAGTGTTATGCATGGAAAGTAGTAAAAATGTGAATGAAGCTCTGTATTAATGCCAAAACCACCTGAAAACTTGATGCATAATGCCTTTCCTGCAATCGCACACACTGTATATCCTGTAGATTCTTTTCTAAAATGCTTTCTGAGTGGTCATCCATCCAGTTTACGAGCTTTTAAAATAAGAGTACAGTAAACGCTGACTGTAAATGAGAGTAATACAACATAAAAATGTCACAGTTGCTGAGGCTTTTACTGCAGTCTGTTGGTGTGAATTGGAGATAAGTCATCACTGTTGCTTTAGTAAATAAGCACACCCTTCAAGTTGCAGTCCAGCTTGCATCATCCATGCGCAAATACTTGCCAATCTTAAAAAAAATAAATAAATAAATTTCAGATTCAAGCCATGTGTTGAAATCCACTGAGTAAGCAGCTAAATAAACTACACTCACTGAAAAAAAAATAAAAACCCTCCTTCCCCAATTTAAACTCATCCCATGATCTGCCCTTCATGTTTATCCTCAGAGGACAAACATTAGTTAACCCCTGAGCTTTGACTAACAGCTAGTGGTCTGGTTGGGGGAAACGGGGCTGATCATCACACTGTGTGAGCCCACTGGGACTTGGAGGGCTGCTGCCGCTGCATTGATTTACTTGCTGACACCAGAATTGATGAGGGATCGGACTGGCCATGGTCCAGGAGAGGCAGATTGGACGGGGAGGGAAAAGGAAGGAGGCCAGGCAGAGAAATGTAGCTACAGCTCAGAGGGGAGTCGCTGGGTGGGTAGCAGCGGTGGCGAGGGTGGGCTTTCTCCCCAGAGCAACACTCCCTCGGTGATGGAGAGAGCTTCAGGGGCTGCTGCATACTTGTTAAGCCATTGACCTTTAATTCACACTTGTCATATAATGTGTTTCACATGTGTGTCCCTTCAGGGGCTGGGATTGATCTGCTCTTGTGTGTGTGTGAGTGTTTAAGCATCAACAGCATTGGTTGGTGGGTGAACCCAACGGCAGGTTTAAAAGCTTTAGCATTCATCACATGAGGAGTGTGTTTCTGTTTCGCAGTGACAGTGGAGGGACGCCCCACTCCCCTGCCTCTGTGGGCTGAGTCTAACCTCTCTGGTGCTATGGGGAGAAAAGGTGGGGCAGGTGGGCATCCTCAGCTTGTGTGTGACAACAACAGGGGGACAATAGCAACAGGGCAGTCCTTCAGCCGCAATGGAAACACTGGGATGTCATGATCTCACACACACACACACAACACACACATACTCTCACAAAAACACACCACAAGGGAACGGGGCCTGCTGATACATGTGTACATGGATTACAATCAGTGTGCAAATTGATACCAGCGGAATTGCTTATTTAACAGAGCGGGTCCGCATTATATTAGCAGCTTTAATTAACCAAAACATGAGCGGAGTCTTGCTTACAGATGTAATTTCATCTACAGGAGCAGCAGCATAAATGACTGATTTTGTATTTAAACTGATGTAATGGACTGACTCCGATATGATTCAAATTGTTTAAAAAAAATACACGCTGTGCACTTGTGTTTCCATTAATGGTTTTCATTACGTTTATGGTCTTTTTTTTCCTGCTGACAAAAAGATGTTTTCTAGCCAATTTTTTATCGCATCCATACAGCCCATTGTTCATTCACGGGACACAAAAGTAGTCATGGAATTATATATATTTATATAAAAACCACGTACCTTCTACAGCCAGCACCACGGGGACAATGAGGCTGCACACCCACAGCAAGTAATCCATTGTCATAAAACAGGCTTTTGCAACATGAATAAAGGTGTGCAGACTGGACCCTTCGGATGGATGGATGGATGGAGACTCAAACACAGAGCACCACAGCCGAGCTTTTTGTTCCTCCTCTCCCAATTCTCATGTCTTCAGTTGTGATGAGGGCTCTCAACGCCCCATTCTACCAAAAAAAAAAAAAAAAAAGAAAAAAGAGAAAAGAAGAGAAAAAAAATCCTCAGATATTACCGAGCGCGTCTTTCTGTTGCATTCAATCAGGTCCCGTTATCCCGGAGTTGTGAATGCGATGCTACGGGAGCGCTACACTGCGCCCTTTCTCTGATTCATTCTCTTAATATGACTTTACCGACACCGAACCCCTGTCCAGGGACGCATCTCACGGCTTCTGCCCCTCCAGACCAGAGGATGGAAACCCGGGTTCAAAGTCTCGTGCGCCCGCAGAGGAACCCGTGCAGTCCACTTTGGCCAACTCCGCGTAGCTGTTGCCTGTTTGCGAGGGATGTGCGTCGGAATGGCAACACTGGGACAGAGACACAGAGGGCTGGGGGTTCAGGCAGCGCCAAGGCAGACGCTATACACGTCAGGCTTCCGGTAAAAAATTTCAAAATAATTGTGGGCCTACGACATTTACTACCTCTACTAGTATTCCGTCATTGATTCATTTAACATAAGGCGTCAATGAAATGTAACAGAAGCAGAGGACGCTAATTAATTTAGCATGAAAAAGCTAGTTATTGTTGCTGCTGTTGATGTCCTTCCTCTTTTTATTTTTTTGTAATATTATTATTATTATTATTATTATTATTATTATTATTATTATTATTATTATTATTGTTATTATTAAAAGTAGTGGTAGTAGTAGTAGAAGAAGTAGGAATAAAGGTCTGTGTAAGTGATTATGAACATTATGCTCCAGTCTCCAGTAATGATTGTTATGCCCATGTTTTGTATATATTTAATGTTTATTCTGTCATTTACTGTAAAATTTAATGCAGTATTTCATATAGCATTTTATGGATATTGTATTCTAGAGTGTAAGTTATTTACTTACAGGCTACTATGTATCTGTTTCTGTTTTTGTACGTCTGCTGCTGCTGTGATGCATCAGTTTTCCTACATGGTATCTCTAAAATTATTTTTTTTCCTAAAATTTAACTAATTTGTTATTTTTCAGAAAACCCTCTGTGTTAATAATTGCTTCTCTTAATTAGACTTTCTCTGCTCGCATGCGTTCATTCTAATAGGTTTATAAGTTTGTTTTTTATAATATGTATATAATAAATAGCATAGGCGGAGAAAAACTAATTGTGAATTTTGATTTATTTTACGGCTAAAAACTAATTAAATATGTTAAACCTCATCACCTCTTTGCACATTCAACGTGGTTTCATGTTTTCACACCAAGGTCCCACAGCCTGTGGTCACAACCATATTACATTTATGTTATCTGTCTGTTCACACTGTTTCTCTTTACACCTCATATTAATATTAATTACAGCGCAATCCGAAGGTGAGTCACTCCTGATAGTAAACAGCAGCTGTTGCGCTCTTTGTGCACAGATCATGACCTCATCCTAACTGGTGATGTCATAGAAGCTGATTTTTCCTGTCAAACCAAAATGTCTGACATCACCGATTGATTTATTTTAGGCCATTACCGAGAACCATGTCTTGTGTTTTTATTTTGAAGTCAAAGGGACCACACTTCCGGGATTCTTCGGAACACGTGTGTTTCTTGACGCAGCTGGTGGAGGGGCTCGGAGGATGAGCGGGTGAGGGGGTGGGAGAAAAAGAAGGAGGAGGAGGAGGAGGAGGAGGAGAAGGAGGCTGGTTGGTTGGACAGCAGACAGAAGCGGCCACCAGCCTGCAGTGTTTGTCCGTCCTGGCAGCAGGTAACATCGGCTTGGACACTGTGCTCACCGCCGCTAAATGCCGATCAATCCTGGCATTAAATGGACTGTGGTCGCCTTGGCGGAGAACGTCAATATGAGCTTTTAAACAATGGATACACAGCGCCTCCCGCGGGTTATTGAGTGGTCTTTGAGGCTGATGCTGCATAATAACCACCTGTGATTTGAGTTATACTCAGCGGTTTAACAAATGCAAATTCGCAGATTTTACTTTGATCATGCAAATGGAAAGCATTCAAGTATTTTAGGATGATCTGATCAATTTCGTGATAAAAATCTGCATGTTATGCCACTGAAAATTCACTTCTGTGTAGTAAAGGATTACCACTGGACCATGCAGGTTTCTTATAGAGGATTTCTGAAAGAAGATACAGTTTTATTTCTAATCAAGGTGATATCTTTATTGCAAAGCAGTGTCTTGACAGACTGCCTGCCCTCATTAGTTCATGTCATACTTTGACCTTTTGCAGTTTCTGTCTTGCAGTCTCTCCTTTTAGGTCCCTTTCCAGCAGACCCACCCGGTCTTTTGTCCCTCGGTGGGTTCCAGCAGAGAGACAGTGGGTGTGTGCTGGCTGGTAGTAGCTCTCATCTCAGGGACAAGGCTCCCCTTCACACTGCTAATTCATCCCTCTGTGTGCCCCCACACCCACTGCTTCAACCCCTCCTCCCTCTGCACCCAGACACAGGAACACACACATGCGAGCTTCCCCCCCGAAGGCCCTCCTTGCTACAAACTTAAGATCCCCCGCTTTATCCCACTCTTCCCAAATCTCCACCCCCCCACACACACCCCCTGCTTCCAAGCTGCTCCCCCATCACCTCCACCCCAAGGTTTCTTTTGTCCCGCAGGCTTTGTGCACTAATTAACTACAGTTCAGTTCCCAGCAGGCTTGGGTCAGCCTCCACTACTGAAACCAGTGATGGACACCTCTCTTTAACCAGCCATACTCAGACTAAGACAAAACAGAAAGGACCGACAGTGTCCATCATGGCAGCATCAGTGTGCTCATCCTAAACAGGTCATGTAAATAATAATATGTGACAGTGCAGATATTAGTGGTGACTGCTGCTGTGACACTCTTATTTGTCTAAAATCCCTCACAGCTTGCTTGTTTGTGTGTGTGTTTAAGAGGCTCCTAAGAGACCAAGAGAGTGTTTTTGACAGCATTTATAAATCTTCTAATAAATTAAGCTTTGCAATAGTCTCTGGATTCCCTCGGTATCTTCAAGCAGCATACGCTGTGCAGCAATTTTAATTTTACCCCTTTATTTTGAAAAATCCCACAAGCTAAAATTTGACGACTTGCTGATAGAGATTTCTGAGTTTGCTAAGCCCATTACACTTGCTTTCCTTGTGCGGAGAAAACAGGTCTGACTGTGCATCTGCGATTGCCAAAGGGCCCCATGCGGTCAAGTTCAAAGTTCATCCATACGGTGTCTCCAGCTGCTGCTTCAGGGAAATCTTTCACTCCTCTGACGCCCTGAACTGGCAGTCAAACACCAAGATTTAAGTTGCTGACTGGACTCGCATTGTGTGTGCTTCAGTTGTTGCCGCGACAGGTGGAATAAAGAATTGCAGCTCTGGAGAGTTTTCCCCTCCTGCCGCAGATGAGAAATCAGTTCTTGGGCTCAGGGGGGAAAATACATATTTCACAGAGCATGGAGAGGAGACATGAAGAGCAGGGGATGAGGTGGAGGGGATGAAATAAAAAAACGAGCTCTGTGGGACAGCAATGTTAAGCTGACAAGAAGGGATGACAGACAGTCTCCATGAAGCCAGACTGTCTCCTGCAAACTACTTGTGAATTATGGAGTCTGTTCAGTCCACTGTACTGTATAAACATGCATGTGCATACTGAACTATGTATTCATTTAATTGTGAATTTATATTAGACACATGTAGCCATTTTCTATTCAATTACATATATGCAGCAAGTTCATTACTGGTATTTAAAGCTTGTGCTCTGTGTAAGATGTATGTCTTTTTTCTCTTGCACTTCAAACAATTTATCCTCTGAATAAAAATGTGTAGCCCAATGAACAAAAACAACATAATTTATAACTTAATTCATATTTTTCCTTGATGCATAATTTACAAGATATCCAACAGCATAGAACAGATGACTTATGTACATTAGTCAGAGAAATCCTTTAATTACTGAAGCTTTTAATTTATAAAAATGATGAACAAATTCTGGTTATTTGTTATATCAAACAACAATCTATTCTTCCTTGTGCACAGAAATTTAAACTGAACTTAAATATTATCTGAATAAAATCAGAAAACATTCTCATCACGAGGTGCACTAAGCGGGTGTTCTGGAGCTTTTGATCATCTTACATGATCTTCACCAGCAGATGTGCCTATTTGTAATGGCATTGTAATTCAAATTCACCCTTTTATCTTAGTATTATGGGCTTCTCATCTTCTTCTTATTCTGAACTGAACTCTGAACCTCAGTTAAACATTACAGTTATAGCTGCAGAAAGCAAGTTAAATGTGACCCACAAGTCTAAGCAATATTCAAACATCTTGGTAAGGTTTCTTTTTCTGTGTTCTTTTCAACTAACATTAATTACAAATGAAGCTATAGCCAGCAATCTGTTAGCTTAGATTATCCAAAAATCGCAGCAGAGAGCTGCAGCTGAGATATAGTCCCTCTTGACATCTCAAATTGGGAATTTTAGACTTTTTTGCGTGGAAAAAAATCATTGAGATATACCAAAATAAAATATTTAGCTTTAGACTTTCTTGTTGGAGGCTAGCTTTTGATGTAGTCAAGCTAGCTCTTTTCCTCTTTCAAGCATTTGCTCCAAGCTATGCCAAGCTAGCTAACCTGCAACTTTATGTATTTTTTAAAGACATGAGAGTGGCATTGATCTTCTCATCTAACTCTCGATAAGAAAAAAAATGTCAAACATTCCCTATAAATACATTTCTTTTATAAGCAAAAGCCTCTATATTTCATAGTTTAAATATTAGCACAACAATGACAGAAAAATCTAATGATAAAGCCAACAGAATTGATTCAGTTCACAACAACAGGAACTTGTAGATAATCTATTTCTTCAGGGCTGCTGATGAGAGAAAACCAGAAAATCATCTGTCAACAAACACTGGGAGACAAAGTTAATGGGGGACAACCCTGACAGATAATGAGGGAAAAACAATCAGGGAAAGACTTAGCCCAAAGAGTTTTCACATTATTCTGCATATATTTGAATATCTGTCATTGTCTGTCTGAGCTCCTTCCTCGCTAACAAGGCCAAAATAAAGAGCCCAGAGTCCTCCAAGCCCCGCTGAAACATGACATGAAATAGTGCAGGAGTGGCGTTTTGCTTCATTGATTGCAGAAGTAATGATACATGATTATGTTCAGACGGGGAGCTGGCTGTTAGCTGGTGCTTAAGGGCACGAGCACCGCTGGGCTTTTCACAAACTGCTGTCAGCATGTTGTTCTGTGCACCGCTGATTGATTAAATATGAATTGGTGTTGGTTTGGGGAGCTCGACGTGTTCGTCTGAAACTGTTCCTGCATCGACTCTTCTCATGAAGCTGTCAGTGTCAGCCACAGCTCCAGGTTGGGGGTGTAGGGCTCCACCAAACACCGGCTCCACTTCCTCTGACTCCCCAGCTTCACAGCTAATCAGTGAAAAACTGTCAGTTATTTTATGGGAGCTTGCATAATGGGCGATTTCAGCTGGAGATTTCAGGATTGCAGATAATCTGAGGCGCAAATGAGTTGAAGCTTACTTGTGAAAGAGAGAGTGCTCATCCAGAGAGTGAGGCAATGCACGGCAAAAACTAATTAAGAACAATTCCATTTTAGTGGGCACAGACAGTTTCAGCAGAAGTCTTTTTTCCTTCAGAATTATTCACAGGAGGCGTTATTGATGATTCGCCACATTCGGCAATTTTCCCACCATTCTCCTCCTCCATTATTCATCCACCTCTACTTTTTAATCTCCTGTGAGCTGACTCAGAACTCCACTTCCATTTGCAGACTGTTCCTCCTCTATGCTCATGTCTGTAGCATTGATTAAATGGACCCCAGTGGGCTGGGGATTACATCGGGGTCTATTTGAAATGGCATTTCTACAGTGTTTTTCCATTACTGAGCATACTATTGGAATTTAGATAAACTGGGTCTGGGTAAGCTGTGTTGATTTCTGAGTTTATTCGCTCACATGGGGTCCATTTTCTGCAATTTAACAATTATACTGGCTTTGGCATGTTTGCTAATTTTCTATGTTCATATCCCTCACCAGCCTAGAGCGCAGCCAACTGGGCTCCCACAGGAGGCAGAGGAGAGGGAGAGGGAATTGCGGAGGCTGAAAATGAATACAGAGAATTGTTTTTCATCAGCTGAGTTGGAGCAGGGACACGATCAAACAAGGCTGAGACAAATTAGATAAGAGGACGGAGGGTGAAAGACAAGTGTGCCTGCTGTGTCCGCTGCTGCTTCTGTCTTGTGAACATATTTGTGGTTTTAACTATGAGCTCAGCGCTGGTTACTTTTAAATGGCCGTGCCTCTTATAGCTTTAAATGAAGAAAAGGTTTCACTCTTTAGCTGTGTCTCTTTAACTTAAGAATGCAAAATGTTTAGTCCTTGGAAGAACTTTAAAAGGGACTAAAGGTTTTAGCTAGTTTTTGCCTGCATTTCTCCTGTGGTCTAAAGACCCACAAAGATTTGGTAAATGGTAATGTTTACTCCTTCTTGAGCCATTTTTGTGATTGTACCTTTGCCAGAGTACAGATTTTCTGTACTCTACCCACCACTGCTAGTTTGACAGCTTGATCCAAGTTTTATGAGCCTGCTGAGTGGCGCTGTGCAGACCTGTCGACAACCAATGAGAGTGGTGAAACATGTAACATGCGAGCAAGGTGATGCTCCTCTGTCAGTCAATGTTTCAAACACACTCCATATTAGATATGCTGCTGTGACTGGCCCAACACTGGTCAGGTCGGGTGTAAATCTGCCTGAATGGGAGGCAGCAACAGACACATCTGTCCGAGCGAATAAACCATGAGCTTGGCAGATTGGTGTGGTTCCCAGTCTCATGAATGCAGATGTGACATCCAGAGCTTTTTCTGTATCTATTATTTACACTTGCTAATGCTCACAAGCTAGGAAACCTCAGGGCTTTTGACCCCTTGATCGAATGTAATTTTCCTCATCAAGTGTCTATGTTAGTGATGTCTGTTGCACCATCGCACAGCTTCTCCACTTCCACCCCAAAGGTGGAGTAATTGGTGTCAAATGTTTGAAAGAAAATGCCCCAGCCTGGTTTGGTAGTCATTCCAGCCAAAGGCCCACACTGTGGCAGAGTATTACCTTAGCCTGCGCAAGCTGCAAAATGATTTGAGTGAGACAGCAAGGCGGCATCCTTCACTTCAGGTTCTACTCAGGCACAAAAATTATTACCCAGGCAGAGCAGATTGCTGCAGAGGCTGCTCATGTGTTCCCCTGAGGCTAAATTTAACCAGCACAAGATGTCCTGTGACCTTTTCTGTTAGAACTTTACACAGGTCAATCCAAATAACCCCAAAATGTGATGATTTTTAAGTTTTCATAATCATTACCATATAATGGATTGTCAAAACAAACCACAGGGTTGTGATGTGATAATGTGAAAATACCAAAGTAAATGTACATAAGTGTTATCAGAAAAGCCTGCTATATTGTTGTTGTTGTAGTTGCACTTGAGGGCAAAAGAAGAGGATAACATAAATGGCTCTTTAGCTTCACTATGTTCATCTCATATGTTGCTAACTGTGTCTGTCTGCTGTTTGATGCTGAGCAGGTACAGTACAGTGAATTTACAGGAACTATTTCTCTGAGAACAGCCGCCTGCTGTGATGCTCCGAGAGCAGAGAGTGAGCTGAAACAGTAAAGTTGTGTGCTGGACAGATAAACTAACTCTCTTTAAAGCTTCACAGAGACAGAGGCAGCTGCAGATTTAGGTGGTTATTCTCTGGAGGTTCATCACAACCACTGAGTGACTACTTCCACATTGTGATTTGATTCATTGCAAAGTACAACGGTTAGAGCTACTTTCATGTATCAAAATTAGAAGAACTCATTATGTTAGAGTTAGATTATTGTGCTTCACACATGATTGGATTATCATTGATTATTTAAGCAACATTTTACTGGTGTAGCAGGTCAAAATGGAGCTGATTTTAAAGCTACACTTATATACTTTTCATATTACTAATGAATCAATTGAGCGAGTAAAATGTGAAAGGTGATACATCTAGTTTTGAACCCCACTGGAAACTTCTGCTGACTCTCAGGCTCTGCTGTGTGTGTGTTTTTTTTTTTTTTCACTTACTGTACGGCTCAGTCTCAACCATAGGTTTAGTGCTATTTGTTACCGGAGTGCACAAATGACGCCCGTGCATGTGTGCACGCTCAGGGTCATGGCTCATTTCCAAGGTTATGTAACCTCCAATCTGGGGAAAGTTGCAGTGCAGGCAGAGCCCAAGCTAGACGACTGGAAAACTGGAAGTCACTGCTGGGGGATCAACCATGATCATTTTTTAAGTGTTAAGCTTTATTTAGACCAGCATGCACCTACTATTAATGCGACATCTCGAGTGTGTTTGTTTGTGTTAGCTACTGTGAGGCACTAAACCAGCAATTAAGGTAGAAGAGACCTTTAAGAATGTTGATGTTGATTAATGTTTTTTCAGCTTGCTTTCACATCTCATGACCCAACATTTGTGAAAAGAAATAGCTTTGGAGTTTTTTTTACATACCCTAAAGGCCAGTGTAAGTTCTCCCATTTGCTTGGATTTGGGAGCAGAATGATATTGATTTGGTTGCATCTGCAACTTCACTGCTAGATGCCACTGAGTTCTACAAACTGGACTTTTAAGACTTCTAACTGCCCCCCCCCACAGTAACAGCTGTGCATCAAACAGACATTACTCTCCCCTGGAGACGCACAAGGCTTGACCTCATCTGCCTCAGTTTGCAGAAAAAAGCTCAGGAGTCAATCTGTGGGTTGAAGGCTCTGTGAAACCTTTTCATAATGAGGTCAGGGTGATGCTGTGTGCCCCTTGAGTATTTGTGTGTATGTGCGTGTGTGTTTGTGTGTGTGCATGTGTGTGTGTGTGTGTGTTTGTGTAAATGTGTGTGTGTGTTTGTGTAAATGTGTGAGTCAAACGCCTTGAGAAAGGTTTGTTCCATGTTTGAGCGGATTATCCGCACCAAACCCCTTGGAGGATTGCAAGCCGCAACAACTTGCATGTAGCAGAAATGACTCCACGGCCGAATTTAAAGGTAGTGGTGATGATGATGAGCACTTGTGACTGTCTGCCTCTCTCTGCTCCTCATCCCTGCGACAGGTGGTGACACAGGGCGAGGAGAGGGAGAAGCCTGGTTGTTACATACACTCAGTTGTGGGAAAGGGACACAGTAATTTTAACTGGCGTGGAGGGAACATAGAATATCACATCAAGATGCGGCCTGTTTATGTCTCCTCATGCCTTCAGTGAAAGATTGTTCACTCATGGAACATGAGCACCTCCTAGTGTCGAATAGCTGAAGTGCAACAAATAAACAAAACCCTTCATAGTTTATTCCAATCAGGTTTTGAGAATGAATGCCATTCCCACTGGAAAAATTACAATGAAATGACAAATAATTGCACTCAGAGAGGTGAGTTTGCATACTAAATCCACTTGGTTTTTGAGGGTGCTGTTAATATTCTGTACACTATTGTCCCACCATGCAGGGCAAATGGCAGAATAAAACATTGAGATGAGTCACAGCTGCAAACAATTACAAGACTTTCTTTTATTTTTTTAAAGTTTATACCTTGTGTTAAAGAAAGTCACTCACTCAGTCAGTGAGTGTTGGAGTTGCTAATTGGGGGCTTTTATCACTTTTGAAAAGAGCCTGGCTAACTGTTTTTAGTCTCTATGCTAAGCTTAGCTAATTGTATCCTAACTACAGCATTATATTTACCACATAGACATTAAGTGGTACAGATCCTCTCATCTAATTTCTAAAATTATGAACTATTTCTTTAATAAATAAGTAATAATAACTTTAATTTATGGGACTTACAACTCTCAAAGATGTTTTTTTTTGTCTTAAGGGTTAGGGTTAATATTGTCAAGTGTATTGTTTTGTATATACTCATTCAAAGTATGTATTTCACAATAAAACACCAAAAGTTAAAGATCATTGTTTGATTTCTGATAGCAGCATATGTAGTGTATCATTTTCTTGTCTGTACAAAACAAAAAAGGACACTGATATCTTGGATACTGGCAGCCAGAGTAGTATATTGTGGAAATTAATATGTAATACATGATATACCTTTATCTGTGGAGTCATGACACAGTTTCATTCTGACTGTGGAGTAAATGACAAAGTTTTCAGATATTTGACTGAATTGCAGCTGCTATCAAGAGTTGAAATGTGAAATTTGTTTCTGTCTTTTTAGCCAAAGTTCAAACATGTTTCATAGAATATACTTTAACTGGCATATAATCACCTGATAATAAGAATCACTGTATTTTCATTACCTTAGAATGAGCCTCCTATATCTACAAAGGCAGCAGGTCCTCTCTCACAGAGACAGTCATGTTGTACTGCTATGTTTTCACAGTGGTCCAGCACGGACAAACAAAACACTGGCTCTTAGGAAGGTCTTATGTGTTTTTCACGAGTTTGGCAGCCACCACAGGTTCCTCTACATGTTTGGACAGGGAAAGTGAGCAGAGGGACATTCAGTCTGGTGCAGTTAGTGACACTACCACTTAATGTCACCTAATTGTAAACAGTGGACCTTAAAAGGCCTTGATGCTCACATGGTGACGGGAGATTTCTGACTTGCATTTTACTGCTGCCACTTGATTTGCTTCTTCTTTGTTTATATACAATAAATCCTCAGCAGAGGATCTTCATTTGTTGATTATTTCCCACACAGGGACTCTTTGCCTTGCTGTCTGCATGTTGTTATGATGCTGTTTTATCACACTTTGGAGCATCAGTAAGATCAAAATCACACCAGCAAGCTAAATTGTAAATTCTAACTAATGAGAGATCACTAAATCACCTTTTTAGAAGGCTGTCCTTATAAGTGCATATTCTCACAGTGTTTGAAGTGAGTGAGTATCAAAGCTACACGCTCTTCTTTAAACTGCATCAAAAAACAGCCTGTACCCAGCAATTAGAGAAGCAGCAGTAGTAATGACACTGCAGTCATTTTTAAAAAGTTAGTAACATTGTCAGAAAGTCTAACAACTTCTGTAAAATAGGGGATAAATATAGTTATGAATTACACAGTTTTGAGCTGCCAAGGAGGACGAATAGCTGGACTGCAGAGATCACCCGCAGAATATTACCTGCACGACCCTGAGGTTACTACAGGTCATCCTGGAATCCTCTGGTTCCCCATCATGCAGTGTTTTCTGTTCTTAGACACAAACACAACGTTTAACACAATTCAATACATTTATATAAGACCAGCAGCTCTGTGCAGTGTTAGACCAGCAGCAGAATACAAACATATAATTTATTCTTTAATGTATAAATTCCTGCTCTTGAGTTGTTTTCTCCAGAAAGCAAGACTGCAGTGCTGTTTTCAGCCTGGTTATAATATATAGTGTTTGTCGTATGGGTACAAAAATTTTGAGAGGTTTACCCAAATACAAGGGCCATTGATGCTTGTCATGCAAGAAGAAGTGTAAGATTACATTAGAGGTAAAAATAGACCTGTTTGTCTTGGTGACCACTTGAAGAGGAGGATGCTGAAGCGACCCACAGAGCGGCTGGTGATCCACAATATTTATCCGCTACAGTCTGTCTACGTTGCTTTGTGTGTGTATGCCAGGATATACTCACTTCTCTGTACTTTTAACTGTTAAACAAACAAAGCATCTTTAGCTCAGACAAAGAAAAGCTGGCAGAGGAGAACAGGAAAGGGTGAGCGTCACATGCTCCCAGATATTGTTGTTTATTTAGGGCCATTATGAATTGTCCAGTGAACCCGATGAGGCAGCCCAGTCTCCAGGAATCAGAGCTGGCATTGTACATTTCTACAAACCAAATATGGTTTGAAACTTTTAATTGCTTTTTCATGTTAAAGTTTTGCTTTCTGTAATAAAATTATGGTTATGTTTAGGCAGAAAATAACACTTGGTTGGACCAGGAAAAGGAATTGGAAATTCTCTCATCATCTGTTTTAAATGACCCAATTTCAAACCAACAAAACGGCTGTAAAACGTCCTGATAATGTGTGTTTTTGAGATTCAGTGATCTCGTCCAAATGTTGCACAACCAACATCCCCTCTGACCTCCAGTTGACAAAATTAAGCTGATATGGACCAACATTTAACCACAACTATGTCATGTGGATGTAAAGTGTTGAAGCAGTGATATTTTACATGTGCAGTCTATAAATGTTACATGTCTAGTTTGACAAAAAAAAATAGTAAACATTTTTTAAAGCAACCAGGCCAGTTATATAGAAAACAGAAAAGAGTCCCAGCCTCTGAAAGGTGCTGGTGTGCAGAAAAAGTCAGCAAAGAGTAAAATGTTGAGGCGCCACAGCTGTTGAATACTGATCAATTTCAAGCACAGCTGACCTTTGAAAACAGTCCTGTGATGTCTTCTGTGGCTCTGGAGGAACTCCCCTCCCACCCCCGAGTTTGAAAAAGAATAATACCAGAGATATCATCAGATTTGTCTAAGCATGAGCTCAAGACTAGGAGGAAGGATGAGAAGGTTAGTAAATGCAACACTGAAGTCACAAATATCCAGTGTTGAAGAGAACAAATGAAGATTAGAGACCACAGTTTTAGGAGCTTTCAATATTTTTATTAAAGGCATTTTGTGTGCTTAAAGCTGGAGGTGTTTTGAGGGAAGATAACATTTAAGAGGCAGGAAGGTCTAAAAAAATGGATAATGGTTCAGGTTAACCTGGAAATTACATCCGACGTCACAAAGTTACTACCAAGTTATCTGGATAAGCCAGTTACCTCGTTGTATTGGTCGTCTTTCACAGAATATGCCATGTTTCTACCGTAGCCCAGAATGGAAAAACAAAACACTGGCTCTACAGAGCATTTTCACTTAGGTTTTTTGTGACTTCGTGGCTGATGTAGGTTCTTTAACATATTTTGTAATGGCAAGGTGTGCAGAGGGATTTTCAGTCATGTACAAACTGAAACTTCACCACTAGGGGCCACTGATATCCTAAACACTGAACCTTTAAGAAAGGGTTAAGTGTTTGGAGTTCGACCCATACTTGAGCCTAAGAGTCAAGATATCTATGTCTTTGGCAGCAAATTAGGAAGGGTGGACCCAGACACCATACCAGATACCAGAGGACAGACAGTAAAGCAGGGTTACAGGATGATGAACAGGCAGGTAAACAGGCAAACAGGGAGCAGGAACAAAGGGACACACGAGACAGCCGAAGTAGACAAACTGAAAATAAGACGGAGGACAAAAGGCTGACACAAATACTGACAGAGGTGATGAGGGAAACTGGGAACGGGTGTGTGAGTGGGCAGGGAAGCACAGGTGATTGTCGATAAAAAAGGTGAGCAAATGAAACAGAATACAAGCAAAAAGTCCGGTGACACCTGGTGGGCAGATTTAGAATGACAGGTCTTTGGGAGTAAAGGGAAGAACCTGGCTTGGGAGAAATGAGCAGGAGACTGCAGTCTGCAGACTGTGACACTTAAAACCTAAGATGACATTGAGTCTTTTCTCCAAACAGCAGTCTAAAACTTAAAGACTTGGAAGTTTTGGATGTTTGACCTTTTTTTGTGAGGGAGTGTGTGAGATAAAGTGGTGGCATGGACCACTTTACCTGTAGCATCTTCTGCAGAGCCCAGTCCTGGACAGCCCTGTCCAACACAGCAGTGCTGATCAGGTTGATCCAACCAAAGGCTGTAATTTCAAATTATATGAGATGTACACAGCTATTAAAAAAACTCTACGAGCATCTTTATAATCATAACAATAAAAAACATTTAATATCAGACAGATTTATCCAATATTGCACATGTTCATATCAATCCTGAAGTCTTAATAAAACCCTTTATCAGAAATGTAAAATCACAACTCATTAGTCAAATCATTGAACCTTGAAGGCACAAATATTGAATAATAAAAACTTTATTTCGAGGGAAGCTTCGGACAAAAACAGAGTTTGGCTCACTGGCTTTGAGGCTATCACACAGATGCATGCAGCAGGAGAGGACCCCCTGCCTGGTGTATGTACCCACTCCTGCCACTCCTCCTCCTCCACAGCTCTCCTCAGGGAGATGCCAATGGAGGACACATGTACAGCAGCATCATGGGCTTCATTATTTGGTTCTACAGTGTGACAGTCTGTTTTTTCTCTAACTCACTGAGTATCAATCATGTTTGACCACAATGACACACTGTCAGCTCTATGCACACACAGTCAGAGATCCATGCACTGCAGATATCAGTCTATCACTATATCACTAACTGTCACTATATAAAACAGTCTGCACAAGCAGCCATTAAAAACTACTAAAGAGCTAAAAAAAACTTTCTCACTATCTGTAAGTGTAAGTAATTATATAAGATAGGATCGAGTGTATGTAATTTCTCCTCCATCCATCGAGCAGCTGCACCTCTGAGGATCCACTAGTCGCAGCGTGACGCAGGACTCACTCCAACAGCCTGTCTAACTGTGTCCCTGTCCCATAATGGACGCTGTGATGGGGGCCAGCTGCCCTGACTGGAGAGACTCACTGGAGAGGAGCAACACATAGAACATCTCCAACGTCCTGTTTAACCGATTGGCTCATTTAAAAAACGGAGATTTGCAAATGTACATAAAGATGACACAAGAAACATTGAGATAGCGCTCCTAAATGTCAGATTTGTTTACCAGTACCATGTTGCTTTGCTCTCAGTTAGTAAAAAATACTCTTAACTAAAACTTGTCAGTAACTAAATCTAAACATACTCCTTTGTCCTCCCTCTTGCCTTAAGGGGAGTGAACCCAGTGAATTGATGCGTTTCCAAGAAAGCTTTAATGCAAGCATTGATATTTCCTTTTTTCCAGTATGAAAAAAGGGGTTTTGTCAGGAATGCAATTATCTTATTGTGTGACAGCACATAATTACTCAGCTACTCCTGTAATGAAATTCAGCGGCACTCATAAACCATAAAAATACTATAGATTAATGGATTAGCTGGAGGTTGGTTTATAGCATGTTAAAAACCTCTGGTGCTTGGAGAAGAGATGTGTATGCAGACTTTTTGGAACTGTAATTTCATCTCAGGAGCATTCACGTGAAGAACAGCAGACTGCCTTACAGCTTAAAATTCTACATTTCATAACTAGATGTGAAAGCCAGCTATGAGGCTGCATTCATCAAAATATAACAGTGAACACATCCAAACATGTAATGAGTCCACACTGGGTTTTTCTTTCGTGACATGATTCCTTCTTCCCACCTCCTGCAGGGGTGGGTGAAGCCATAAAAGAGCTGTACACTTTAAGATACACCCTCCTGACATAAATCCTCCTCATATCCATCCTTACATGATGCTGCAAACAAAATGGTGTTGGCATAGAAGGGAAAGTCCCGCTGTGAGCTACCGTCACCCGCTGCGGGTGTCTCCGCGACCCAGCCTCCTCACATGTGATGGTTTGTCTTAATGCTCTTCAGGATAATATATTTTAACAAGAGCAGTCACACTGCAATGGTATTTTTAACTGTTTTTTTTCTGACACTGCTGTTTTGTGTGTCTTTCACTCTGTTTGCTATTTTTCAGCCACAGAGAGAGGGTGCATCAGGCAGTGGAAGGTGTGTGACAGAATGTGTGGTTCGCAGGAAAAACCTTCTCCAGGCTGCACGTGTTTACCCACACAGGGCTAAAGCTGCATGTGATGTAGATGAAAACCTGTCCTCACTTGACAAGAGGCAGATTCTAAATAAAGTGCCACAGCGACGACATGTTGATTGCAGGCCACCCGGACGTCAGCATCACTTTGGTTTGCAGAGAGAGATTTTCCCATTTTTAATTCTGCAGAAAATAAGCTCTGTAGTGGACAAAAGTTTAGGACACCGACACATTCTATACATCAAAGATTAATAACACAGATAAACACCACTATTATGATTGATTTGTTAATATAATCATCAAAAGTCAACATCTAATGCTGTCTCTGGCTGCAACACGGTAGCATGACTTCAGTAAAGATGAACTACAGAGACCAGAGGGACTAGTTTACGATGATGTCGTTTCACATCCCTGACATCTCTGTTTTCTCGTTTAGCCACTTGTTAGCAACGGCCTTTTTTTTAAGACAAATGAGAGCTTCAAAAAGCACAAGTAGGACATTTATGTTACAATTTAGTCTAGGAGGACCCAAACGCAAAACACAGACACAGACTAATAGGGTGGCAAAAATGGGGTTTATTGTCAGGAGGAGGGTGAATGTGGATGGAAGGGAGAATCCAGGAGTTGAGAGCAGAGGAGAGTGGGTT
>JAPZDY010000004.1:7049250-7076926 GCA_029783645.1 Ctenochaetus hawaiiensis | reverse complement strand
GAAAACTCGGAGTTTCCCTCATTTCAGGGTTAACAAACTCGGAGTTTTCACTAAACCTGCTTCGTGAAACGGACCCCTGAACCGGCTCACTTCTTTAGTTTAAGACTGTGGGCTCTAGACACAACTCTCATCACCAGTCATGACCCTCCACATGTTGTTTGTGTCCACCTGAGCCTGTTGAGTTTCCCCAGACTCTGGCATGATGCTGCTTCTGCTTGGGAATCAGGATGCAAATGTGCATGTAAAGGTGACCACGAAAATGTATGTAACTCGGATGCTAGTGATGATACAGAAAGAATACTTTCTCCCTTAAGTTCTCACTCTTATGTGACACTAGACGCCATTATACCAACTGTTTGTGTCACACGTCTGTTGTTCCTCTTATGTTTCGCAATGCTTGCATGCCATCATCATCATCTTCATCATCATCATCATCAACATCATTATCATGCTAAAAATTGGACTGTGTTGACATTAAGTGTGCACTGTTCGGTTTAGTGTTTATGTACAAAAGTTGTGTATAAAGGACTTTGTTGTTGCAGTACTGCGCAATATCTGTGAAAACTGATTAAAATAAATTAACAAAAGGCTAACCAGACACAGGTAAAACAATCAGTAATCAAAAAAGGTGTAAAAACACAAAGACAGGAAATTAAGTTACTGTAATGAGCAGAGAGTGGTAATACAAATTAAAAACAGGAAACACCTGAAATAAAATCCCAAATCATGACAATAACCATTCCAACTGGTTTCAGCCAGTGAACACAAGAAAGATGTTAATGTTGTTTTACTGTTTATGTTGGCTGATTTATATTCGTTGCACCTCTTTCCTTTTAACTTGTGTACAGCCAGATTGGAACTGACCATTTCACTGTGCAACTGTACTTGTAAAATCGTGCATTTGATGAATAAAACTTGAAATTTGAAACTTGAGAATTTCTTTCCCTGAGATGAACCAAAACACAGAGGAGCCCATAGCATGAAGGAGGTTTCCTATCAGAAAGTGAAGTGTCTCCTGAAGGGACGGCTCATGTCCAGTACTGAGGGTGCAGTTAATTAGGTTGGTTAGATGTGTTTTTTTTGTGCTTAATTACATCAGTGCCCTTTAAAACCACATTTGCAGAGTTGATGTAACCAAGCTCCTGAAATTACAAGACTGCGTAGGCTGTGTTTTTATTTTGGATTTGAGAACATGATATTTTAGCCAAAACATGTTTTGTCCTCTATTCGTTGACTGTTCATGGTGAAATTTTGTTTTTCCTTTGTGCTGTGTGCATGCTAAAGCATTACAGGGAAAAAAAAAATCATTTTCTCTCATTAAACAACACACTCTCCTTGAAGCCTATGAAAAAAAATTCTGCTAATAATGAGCCAACAACTTGCAGCAGTAAAACATGGTGTTTCTAAAGCTGTGAAGTCTCCTCAAAAGATAAATAACAGCCACAGCTGCAAGTGATGGACACAGAAATGAAAGCATACAGGATTGAAGCCGCCCTCTTCAAGCAGACTGATCATTTCTGGTTACTTAAAGCACCCTTGAGCCAATGTTAGTCAACAGAAAGCAAAGCTGTCTGTCTCATTATTTGATGTAGTTAAGCAATAAATACATACCTGGCAACTAGATGGTAATCTGCACGAGAAAAAAAATCTGTTATGATAATCATCATTAAGACTGATAGTGATATATTTATTTCACAAAAAATGTGATGACCACAAGCTGTTAAACTGTTTTTACTGTTTTATATTATGTCCAAAAATGACAAGGACAACAATTGTTTGGTTATTGCCTACAACCCACTCACATCCCTGTGTATGAGACTTGTAGTGGTGGTGGTAGTGGTGGTGGTGGTGCTGGTAGGGCTGTCAGCAATCAGAGTGGCTGCGGCAACCTCTGGCAACCTTTTAGTGACGCCATTGATATCCAATTCTACATAATGCAGTGTGATTTCATTAAAGAAACATACTTACTAGCTGATGATTCAAAACTCAGTTCTTATCCCTAAAATAAATCTCAGTCCAGCAGCTTTTCATCTACTTTCCTCATTAAGAACTAATTTAATTCTTATCTACAACATGTGAGGACCAACACTTGATGTTTCATGTGCTGAGGATCTTTGAGCAGTAACTTACAGTATAATATTCTTTTGCCCCCCAACTATACCGCTTGGTTTCAGATAACTAACAAAAGTGGGATTTTGGGAGACATATATTTATCCCCACTGAAACGAACTAACACAAGACAGCCAAGAGCATAAAGCAGGTCCCATATTATACTTGGCAGACAGTGTCACGTGTTGTTACCTGAAGGGACCAGTATGTGGTGCAGTAAATCAGGTTGTGTGCAATGTCTTTGTTTGAGCTTAAATCTATCAGTGCTCAATAAAAGAACATTTACAGGAGTGATGTTGCCCAGCATGTATGAGGATGATTTTCTGTACACATTTCTCTGTTTCCCACTTCTAGATTTGAGTTTCTCTAATCAAAATCAATGTCATCTATTTGTTGACACTGAAAATGGTGTTTTAAACAGCATCTATGTGAACTTTTTGAAAGGAATGTTTTGATTTCCACAAATCTAATAGAGTAACGTTTAAATGAAAATATTTGAAAGTGTGGCTATGTTTATTTCTAAATTAAATTTCAAAGAAATCATATCAAAGTGATTGTGGGTGGATCTGTGCTTCTAATTAAAGAAAAAACACATCTGTTTAAGAAAACGTGTCCTTTATTTTAGGGCTTGAAGTTGCAAACCTTAAAACGAAAAAAAATGAACATATGCGAAAATGAGTAAGTCACCAGAAAACAGTTTGACTTAATTTACAATTTAATATAAAAGTTGGGATTTCTAGAAAAAAAAACATCTTCTGAGTTCCTCTAAAAGAAGAAGTTAAGAAATCAGCTGTTGAAACGTGAAATTAAAACAACAACAAAACCATAAAAGTAACTTAAAAAAGTAAAAAGTTCTGCTCACCAAGTAGGCACAATCTAATGATAAGCACTTATTAGCTCATCACTCTACTTGATAAACATAGACAACATGTCTGAATATTCATTAAAACAAACAGCCCAAGCGATGATATAATGAATGTTTTGGCCAAGAAGAACAAAGAGAAGAAGAAAATCTGCTGCTGGAGATGCTGTGTGAATGCTCCCTGAGGTGAAGGTTTAGGACATATGGGCTGTCAGGCATTTTATTCTCATCCTTCAAGAACATTTAATGCTTCAGAGGCTTTTAGGACAGTACTTTCTCTCAAACCGAGCTACGTCAAACTTCCGAAGGCAGCCTTTGTAGTTCATGTAGCGGATCTTTCCAAAAACGGGTCTCTCTGCCCAGCCTTGGTCGTGGATGCCACAAATAGACCACATACAACCTACAGGAGGGAAACGCAGTGCGAATGGCAGGAATGTGTCAGAAGAGTCAATCAGTAAATAACTGTCACACATGCACAAATGAGAATTTAATCCATGTCCTCACCAACAAAGCCATTAGGGTCCTGGCCATCCAGCTCATAACGATCATTCAGGTACAGAGCGATTGAGAGCGCCTCCTCTGGTGAAGTAGTCCACTCCAGGATCTTTTTGGCCCAGTACATTCTCAGGAAACCATGCATCTTCCCCTCAGTGACCATCTGGTACTAATAAAGATGTGCAATGAACAGGAGTAAGAAACAAAGCTGAACACAGAGAAGATAGCAAATGTCTTGAACTTGTTATGTACTAGATTCCGTTGTACCTGAGCAGCATTCCAGAGTTTGTCATGAGTCTTTGCTTTCTCCAGCTGCTCACGCGTGTAGATATATGGCCTTTTGTCTTTGGCATGATCCTTTAAGGTCTTCTGAGCCCAGTCATATGCACCTGAGCATCACACACATATAATACAACAACATTCAAGGGAAACATATTAAACATATGCAACTTTAGGGACTCAATCATTCCACATTTCTGTCAGTTTTTCTGTCATACAAATTTAGTTTGTGAGATGGAGACTCATCTGAAGGTTGTCAGGAATTGGACACCTCTCATAACAGAGTGAACAGGAAGCAATTTAATGAGATTTTTACTGACCCTCCACACTGTCGTATTTCTTGTTGTAGAAGCAGAAGTTGTCAGTGAGCTCCCTGCGCACCACCAGCTCCTCGATGAAGGAGGAGACGGACTGACCTGCGTTCTTCGCACTGCGCTGAACTTGCAGCGCCACCCGCTGGGCTGACAGGTGGCCTGATGAGAGAAAGACAAGATGGTTGAAGGGGATGAGAAAAAAAGAGGCAGAAAAAGATGGACAGAATGATGAGGCACTGGAATTAGGATTATGGCTGTGGCCATCTTGTGGTTTTTTTTTTGAGCCAGAAGTGACCAGATTTTAATGAGGGGGTCACCCAGAGAGGACATGCTTTGCTTCTAATAATTGTGTGAATCCTAGCAGACAGCTAGGAACTGCTGTCAAAGCAGGCACGCCCTTAATTATGTATAACTTAAATTTAAATGAGCAAGTTACATAATAATTCATCCTTTATACAGATTTCATCAAAGAGGAATTTAAAACCCTTTTTCCCCCCAACCAGGCCATAAACAAGTCTATTTGTCCTGTAAAATAAGGTCTTTTAATATGACACTATGTGAAGATTGACTCTCTTTTAAAGCCAGCCTCATGTGGCCTTTGGAAGAACTGCAGTTTTTGGTGCTTCCACATTGGCTTATTTGCCTCTTGATTATTTATTTTCCTGAGAGATGTCAGAAGTTATTCATGCTACAAATAGGGGAAGAAACTGAAAGAGATGAGAGAAAGAGGCAATAAAAAAAGTAAATTTAGACATGCATAATTCTCACACCCGCTATCTTTTTCATGTTACTACTGACCATAGCGGATCCATGGGGAGAGCTGACTGAGGGCAGGCATATTTGGGTCGTTGCGGTGGGTTTCAAACAGTTTAAGGCGTACAGCAATGAAAGACTCCAACATGGCCACCCCTGCAATGGTACCCGGTTTGGCCCACTCAGGTTCTCCCACAGCTCTGTCCACCTGCAGGGAGGCCAGCGTTTTGTCCCAGTCTACTGGCTGTAAGGGAAGGGTGAGAGACAAGAGAAAAATTCAGCAGAGGTCACATACAGCTGCTTCATGGAGAAGTGCGAACTTCAAAGAGGTGAGGAAAGTTCTGAGCCTTGCAACGGGCTTATGTTATCAGCAGGCTAAAACCAGTGAGTCATGTATCAATCACACTTCTGCAGCTTTTATCTAGCGCTGCGAAGGAAATTCAAACTTTCGGACAGTAAGAAAAATCTGTTGTTTTTATTCACTTATCAATAAATAATGTGCAGCGGAGAGGAGCAGCTGAAGGATGAAAGGAAGCACTTTATTGCAATTGTGTGACTTCCAAACTCCCCATCAATGAGCTCAGTGACAGCCCACTTTCCCTTATATTGATCTCAGCAAACACTTCTAAAGCAATGAATATTTTTAGGAGAAGGCATTATGATTGTGTTTTCTTCACCGACCTAAAAGTCCTTGAACGTGTCATAAAAATATAAATACATAGCTTCTTTCTTCTCCTTGCAATAGCGTGTTAACCTTTATTAACATCCCTGTGATTGTGCCCTTCACAGTTACTGCAGCACTTACTTCAGCGGCTCTTTTAGCAGTGTGGGGATGTTTCTCTACCAGAGGAAAATCAGTGAGGAACTCTGGCAAAAGTTTAGTGATTTTCCCTCTGATGGTCCTGGCGGCGTACTCAAGCTTAGGTGAAGCCACCCAGCAGGGAACAATATTGTGAGCATCAACCTGAAAATTATAATGAGGTGTTTAGCTTGTGAAACACATTAGAAAATATGTCAACGTAATTAAGTATATACACAAAATGAGAGGGGAGGTCAATTACAATGCTAGTAAAGCCACTACTATATTGGTTGGCCAGTAAAATCGATCACTGTTAGCTTATCAGATGTACTGGCATTTAGCCCATATTTTGTCCTGTATGTGCAGATATGAAAACTTTTTCATATCTTTCTCCAGATTTTTTACCTGTATAAGGGGAACGTCCTTTGAAAGCTTCTTTTTGACATCCTTCAGCCACTGTAGCGGCTCTCTGAGGGGGGAGAAGTCAGTCACCACGGCCCCCAGGCTGTGATCTGACACGAAGTCAGGGAGAACATCCCCCGCTGAACCATGCAGCAAGTGAAACGGAATGTCTAGGGTTTTGCATTCCTGTTTAGTAAGGGCAGAACAACACAGGTAAGCATCAAAGACTACTTGTGGGGCTCACTATCTGGCCTTAATGATGGTTGTTTCTTACTGTATTAGGGCTGAAATTTTTTTGTCAATATATCTGTAATTTCTTTCTCTTGATTAATTATGATTTACACTTTAAAAATGAAAAATATCAAAATTTATCCAAAACAGATCTTGTTTTTTATTTTTTAGTGACTGTAACTAAATGTTTTGTCTTCATTATCATAATAATAATTTCCACTCTACACTAATAAAATGTCAAAACCCTTCCCTCTGAAGTTTACAGATCTGAATTTATTGAGTTAATGGATTCAAATCATCTAAAGACAGAAATATTCACTCATATAAGACTAAATATAGGGCAACACTTGTTTATTTATAATAATTGATCTGCCCTTTATATGAACAGAAGAAAATTATACAAGAAATAAATTGCTTTTCCCTCAATCAAGTATATACAGACAAACTGAAAAATGCACTTTTGGAATTTACAGCTGTAGTAAGTGCATTCAGAGAAAAATCTTGAAGTCAATACCTGAGCAACTTCTTTCAGCCCTTTCAGCATGAAGCTGTAATGTCTCAGGGTGGACAGCTCTGATTTAGGAACATGCAAGCAGACACAGATGTGCAGAGGGAGGTTCTCTTTCACAGCAAGCCGCTGGGCATGGATCAGTGCCCAGTTATCTAAAACACACAAAGGGAAGACACTCAAAACATGTTGCCAACAGAGACATGGAAAAAAGACAAGCCAACCATCTCTCTAACTTCACTGCTGTTAGTTGTTTTAAGTGGTTACCTTGCACTCTCTGGTCTCTCAACATCCAGTACAGGACACCCTTTGTACCCTGCTTTATCTTTTCTGTTTCAGATATGAGACGGATACGTTTTTTGTTGAACTTCATCTCCTTCTTCTCTGTCCTCTGCTGCTTCAAATGGTCCTGCAGCCAGCCACCAGCTCTCGCCTTCTCCTCGTTCACAAGGGCCAACTTCTGCTGCTTGGCACTGGGCTCTTTAACAGCGGATGTTGCCTTGCGTTTCTTGTCGGACATGGTGGCTTGACTAACAAAAGATTTTGCCGGGCAGGAGACTACTGAAGTGAGCTTCTGATTCCTGTGGGCAACCAGCCTCAAGAATAGCCTTGGTGCAGAGGAAAAAAATGAGCTGCAGACACACCGAAATGAAGGTGGTGAAAAACTCGAACAAACACTGTTTCCGTCAGCAAGACATCACGATAAACAACACCAGTGTTTGCATTAAATTATGAATTCCTACTGCATTATTAAAAACATCAGCATGCTACCAAGTCACAGAAAGAAGGCGACAACGTTAGAGATGATTTTCATTCAAATGAACGATACGTTGAAGACACAACTTACCGCGTCCAAATGCAGTTCAACATACAATGAATAAAACTTGAAGGGAGACTCGGCCTCGTTGTTTGGAGCTAACCGACAGGACTGGCAGCCGAACTAATTGGCTATTATCAGTCTGAGAAACACGTTCGCAGGTTCCGTAATGGCATTTACGCAACCAGTTACATGAGCTCGCCAGTGTTTGGGTTTTGTAACTCACTGTTTGTGTGGTATGAAACTTCATTTCCCACAATGCAGATGGAACGTCAAGAGCGTGCGCAATTTTCTGCAATTTCACCCCGGCCTGCGCGAGGCAGTAATTCGTCCTGCCACGAAAGACATATAACCTGCAGGAAATTCGTTAGACGAAGAAGACGCAGTTTACGTTTTGAAGGCTGGAGGAGGGTCGTATGTGTTAGCGTAGCTAGCCTTAAAAGGGACGAACTGCTGGCACCTTTGCCAGCGATAATTGTTTTTTATCGTTTCTCCCGGATTTTTCTGTTGGGGTTTTAAAATATGAACAAAGATAATTTTACAGCAGGTCGAGGGAGGAGAGCAGCTGTTCCGGATAAAGTCGACATGTCCTTAGGTAAGGTTTTCGATGCATGTCGTTACTTACATTAACACAAGAGTAACGTTACTAGCTCATGTTAGCTAACGTTACTAGCGTTTGCTGCTGAGAGTATGTCAGGAGCTCGCCAGCCTAACAGATCCAGTTTGAGCTATCAGATGCACTTGTTTATGATTGTTGCTCCGGTAAATTTCACAGATGACATCATTCGGTTGAACAAAAAAGAGCAACAGTTAAAAAGGAAACAGGCCACCGTGAACCGCCGACCAGTCAAGAAGAAAGGCCGTTTAATTCAAGGAAAAGGTGTTTCGTCGAGGACTGGTGGACCTGTGCAGAGAGGTGTGTGCTAAAGCTCTCTTCTGTTATTTTAGATTAGTAACCTTTCGTCATTTTGTCCTAACTCAACAGCTCCTGTACTCGTTTAATGATTACTATCATATATTTACCAGGAGGCGGCGTACCCAGAGGAGGAGGACCTAAGTTAAGGAACAGGAGGGTCCCTCCAGTAGCCGCTCGAAGACGTGGTCAAGGGGTTATCACAGGACTGGCAGCCAGGAGGCCAGCTCCTTTACTTAAACGAATCGGCACATTTAACAGAGCAGCAATCAACCAGGTAATTGTGGAAACACCGGAGTACACACCAAGACTGGCAAGTGTGTCTGGGCATCTGTCTTGATAGTGGCCTCCGATATTTACATGAAGTTTCATCTTAGACTGCTGGCAAAACTGACATCTATTCATAGAATTATTAAAAAGCAAAAGCTTGTACAACTGACAAATAGCCCTTTCCCCAATTCATATTGAGAGCACAATGAAACTTTATCCTTGTGGTGATGGTATCGTTCCAAAGCTTGATCAACCTCTGCAGGATCTTGTGCCTGCTAACCAAGAGAGGGCTCAAAACAGGCAGAGCTCCAGCACTTTTGAAATAGCTTGTGCATTATTATTTGTTCCCTTCTAACCAAAACCAGTGCTTCCTCCACATATTTTTGCATGGTGGCACTTTTCAGTGGCCACCATCTGGTGTCTGCTTACTCAGTTGTAGCCTTAGAAATTTTTATATAATAATGGTAGATTTGATGAGAATCTCGGTGGATGTGAGTGGAACATGGAACTTCAATAGCACTCTATAGCATCACTAATTGTTCCTAACTCCTTTTATAATAAATGACAGAAAGTTATCATTAAAGTTGTATGTTACACACATAATATTCAGTTTTGTCATTCCACTTCGGGATTGATTGATATTTACTCATTTGTATCCAAGTTATATTTAAATTCTAATTACAATTAGGAAGTGAATGATTTCTTTTGTCTGCTCTGTCCCTTTCTGTTTCAAGTCTGAAGCAGCATCATAATTTCAGACAGTAATTCATAGATTGGGCAGAATGTCTTAATTTTAAAGAATTTTAAGTTGTAATGGTTGTTTTGTTCTCTGTGCATATTAAAGGAGATTTTATTTAGGTAAAAAAATTATTTAATTCCAAAAGCTCTTTTACATTTAGTTACATTGTATTTGCCCTCCACTGCACTTTCCATTTAGAAAACAAGACAGAAAGGAGCCCAGTACAGGAAGCCAGAAGTACAGAGGCGGCTGTACAGACAGCCCGAGCCACAGAGAGGCCAGAATGCAACATCAGTCAGGAGACCATTTCAGCTGCAAAGGCGGTAAGAAAACGTTTTTAAAAACTTGTGTTAAGTCCTACAGTGCATTTATGCTAATGTAATGTTCTCTTGTAAAACAAGGAGAGTTGTGAAAGTGATGTACAAACTCAAAGTCTGGCTGGTGTGTGTTTCACTACACCCACACCTTATTTTTATGAGGTGTTATCTTGAATGAAAGGGATCCATATTTGCCATTTTCTTTGGTTAACTGTGCAGCATATGCAGCATCACATTCAAAATACTTTCAAAGACTTGCAGTGAACACACAGCTGGGTTTCAATACTGTTTTTGTGTTGCACACATGCAGACCACTGCCGCCTGTCCAGCAGACTCAGAGGGAAGCACGCCAGGCCACGTTTCTTTTTCGCAGAGGACTCAAGGTACAAAATGGCTATTTGTAGCTGTGGATTTTCTGTCGACACATGCGGTATAAGTTTCACCTTTTAAGGCACTTCTGTCTCTACAAAAGCCAAAATCCAAATGTCAAAACACTACTGAAATTATCCTTCATGGCCACTTCTCCTCATTACAGGTACAGACCCAGGTGCAGAAGCCAAATTCTCACACTCCTCCGGTTAGAACTCGCCAGTGAGTATTCTTCGTCTTTAGCTGTAATTAAAATGTCTAGTTTTCTGCTCACACTTGAATCTGAATCATTATGAAGAGAGAGACGAGCATTGTTGGATGGGTGTCTTGTGTTATAATGCAACACCTCTGTTTTTCCACTAGGTGGCGCACATCAACAACCAGCAGTGGAATCTTGACTGTTTCGATTGACAACCCCACAGCCAGGACTCAGCCTGAGTAAATATCACAGACCTCGCAGAAGCCCTTTTCACAGCAAATCATTTTTTCAAAGCACATTTTTTCATTTACAGTATAAAAATGGGAAAATATTTCTGTTTGTCATGACCCCAGTCTTTGACTGTATGGCTTCTCGCAGGCCTCCCACTGCCTGGACCCTGCACCCCCCAGCTGCCACCTCTGCTCCTGTCCAGTTGGAACCGGTAGAGAAGAAAATACCTAAAGGTGTGCCTCTGCAGTTTGACATCAACAGTGTTGGGAAACCGGTGAGAACATGCCACTTATATCCCTGCATGGTTGTACACAGGCATAGAACCATTTGGAAATACTCAGTAGCCATAGTCATGTAAACATGTTGCATTAAGAAAGTATGTAACATGCCCCTGGTGTACTTTTCTCTCGACAGCAAACATCAATGACTCTGAATGAGCGATTCCGCATCCTAAAAGATCGACGCACCGCTACAGCACAAAGCACGAAAGGCAGCAGATTTGTCACCGTGGGTTAGCCAGCAAGAGGACAGTAAATAGAAATGCTTAGACGCCTGTTTTGTCCTGCTCAGACCGACACAACGAACCCCACCTTTCTAATGGAAACGAAGTGCTGACCCACTGACTGACTTTACTGTTGGGAGGGAGGGCAAATGTGGGACAAACAAGGTCAACATGCACAGTGGCTCAACTGAGAACTGTCAGTGGAAGAGTTTGTTAAAAAAATAAGTTCCCATTCACTGTCCATATTGTACTCGACTGTTTGTATTGTGGTCCTTTTGATGGAAAGGAGAGAGCTTTTTTCCTCCCTTTGGACTTGAAACTGTTGACACTATTTTGAAAGCTGCTCGAAGTATTTCTTTTCAGAGAGGACCGATATGTATTTGCCCATTTGATGGCCTCAAAAACCCTTTTGACATTTTTGAGAATTGTTTTGTAATGTTTCTTCAAATAAACAAGTTTCTCTTTAAAGATTTGGTATAGCTTCAAATCAGTTTGTAGGACAGTGACTCAAAGTCATCTCATGTTATTTAATAGTGCCATCTGGCCTTGAATCAGAAACTTGCCACCTCTCTGTTCATGTTTTTTAATGTAAGGTACTTCATGTAACCTCTGAGTCCATTTTTACAATTTCTGCATCTGTATCATTGTGTCATGGTGGAGGTGTTTGGTTTATATATATAAAAAAGATGATCCATTTGAATTTAATGCTTGATAAGATCAATCTGAGCTTCCAAAGTGAGCACATTTCAGTTTTCCATTGAACAGTAAAAGGTTTTAAATGTCAGAAGTAAAAATATTTTACAGTGACTTTTATCAGGAACTTTGTAAGAAAAGAAGATGACATTTTGTAATCTGAATATTGCTTTTATTTAAATACATTAAAATTTGCAATGTAACAAAACTATTGGCATATGAAATTCAAACACCATTTAAATGAACAAAACATGGCTCACTTCATTTTTCTGTGACTAGTGTCAGTAACACTAGGTTATTTTTCTCTCTGCCGACTCTGCAATATTTTTCCCCATTTACACTGTTCACAGACTATCTTACAATAAGAGTGCTGAATAAAAATGAGGTAAGAAAGTGGTTTGAAGATTACAGATCATGCAGAACATGCTGAACAGCAACAAAATATTTGTGAAGAAGGAAGTAACAAAAAAAAATGTGTGCATTTAAAAATAATCAATTTACACAGCTTTGCATCTTTGGTTACAAAATAGGTTGAATGATTTCACAGCTTTCCCCCCTGGCCCCCTCAGTAAAACATACAGAAAAACACATGGAGGGGTGTATGACAACACCAATTTTTAGAGGAAACTACCACCTTCTGCAGGCTCATTTTAAGATTTGATGTCAACAGGTGAAGAGTCAACTATCAAGGCTTGTAATACTTTATACTTTACAAAAATGTACATTCATACTGGATCTCGACTTGAGCTATGAATCGGCAATTGCAGAGTCAATTTTGAGTTAGTGTTAAACATCTGTCAGAATTTCTGTTTTTCTTGTCTTTGCCTACATTTTGAACAAATATAAAGCATTGCCCCTGGGAAGTACGGCCAATCTGCTGAAACACTGTAAAAGAAGAGAGGAAACATGTCACTGGGCTATGTTAAACAGGTTTCACTGAATTGTTCATTTATGAAAATAGCAGCCCTGTAATAAATAAAAACACTTAACAGTAGAACTCAAAAGACTGATGCAAGGGTTGGACTTAATGTAAAAAGTAACGGCAGCGGTGTGGCGCGCCGAAAAGACAGACTCTCTCCCACGTCTTACTTCACAACATGAAACAGCAAGGCTAAAAATAACCCTTTACCCACTCAGTTAACTCTCATTTAAAAAAATAATCGCTCTCTTTTTTTTTTTTGACAATCACTCCCGTTTGTCCCTAATGTGAGGCGAACCCCTCCCTTTCCACACCCACAGTTTGAGCAGGTCTCAGGTCAGGCTGCAGGCTGGTCCAGCTCCTGTCCACAAGCTCAGGCCCAGCAGGCGACTGATCTGGGAGCGTGGCCAAGATGGCAGGAAAACAAAAACCACCCTGATCTTCCCTGACACTCTGCTATACACACTCTCTCTGTCCAAATCTCTCTATCTCTCTATCACTCTATCTCGATGATTGCATTAACACTGGAAAGGCCCACAGTACAGATGCATACACACTTACTTTTCACAGGCACACTTGCTTGCTAACTCACTCTGACACACACAAGCACTGTACTTTGTGGTCAAGCTGGTGGCTAAAGAAGACAAAGTTTTTTTTTTTCTTCTTTTTAATTTCACATACACTAATTGTAATAAGTTGTAGAGAAGATGCTCTTCTTTTTTCTTCTGCCTGATACCCTTCAAGCAGAGGTGACATTGGGTTGCAGTTGTTGTTGTTGTTGTTGTTGTTGTTGTTGCTGTTGTTGTTGTTGGCCAGGATCCAGCTGTGGCTGAGTCTGGAGCTGCTGGGGTTTGGGGTGAGGCTGGAGCTGGGGGTGTGACTGCGGCTGAGGCTGAGGCTGGACTTGAAGCGGAGGCTGGGTCTGTTGCTGAGGCTGGCTGAGTCCTTGCTGGGGAGGTGTGGTGCCCGAGCCGCTGGCCGACTGGGAGGAGAGCTGAGACAGCTGCTCGCTGTTGGCCAGAGATTTCAACACGGCGTTCTCCCTCTCCAACACAGAGTTCCTTTCGTACAGTTCCTTGATCTGCTCCTTTAAGACCTCCACCTCTTCGCGCACTGCATACATCAAATGGCTTTTCACCAGGTCCTGCAGGAGAGGAAGAGCGTGACATGAAACATTGTATAGGACCTGACCAGAGGCAGCAGAGTCACAAGGAAGCTGATTTCTCATGCTCAGACAGGGACATCAGAGTGAAGCTTAAGGCTAAAGGCTGCTTTTGTTCTAGCTGTGTATTCAGTGAGAGCTGATTTCTTAGCAGCCAAGACAAACAGAAATATTAAGACCCTATAGGCCTTTAAAGCATGATTAAGTCAAGACAAGCATGAGGTGTGGATGTGGGAGCTACTAAAGAACAAAAGCAAGAACCCAATTTGTTTGAGTCAGCAACACAGAAGTCATGTATATGTGTTTAGTTTCTGGTCTCTGATGTTGACATCTTTCTTCATTCATTTTGTATTTAAACATGAGACAAAATTTTATTTAGGGAGGAGTATGATCAATGGAAAATGAACTGCTCACCATTGCCTGTTCAATTTTATTATCAATGGCAGCAACATTGGTTCCAGAGGCCCTGTAAGAAAGAAGACAAAAAGCTTGTGTTAGAATTAATCTTGTGAGTTTTGGTATTCTGAACATCCTGGGTAGAGGAAGTTTGCAGCTTTTTTGGCTTTGCTTTTAATTAACCTAACAGATGGTAAAAGCTAAAAATACTGTACAACACAAGATGAACTTAATTGGAAGCATGTAAAGAATGAAAGCAAACCCTCAAGATTCGGGAACATTAGTTTTGATGCCATTGGCTCGGTCTGGAAATCTAGGGCAGATCATATAAAATAACCTGTCACCACCCATGGTTGTAACATGTACATTAGAGCCCCAAACTAGGTCAGGCCACTGAGGTTACGAAAAATGAGAGAAGCTTGACTGCAGCAAATCAGTTTGTAGAAATAATGCATTATACTATTCCATGTAGGTGTGGGACTGTGAGATACCAACAGGAGGAAACACATAAGATAACAGGAGGAAACACATAAAATTCCCACACACTCTATGACCATTTGTGGATGTATAGCTATGAGGATGTTATATCTCTGGTCCAACAAATTTAAATTCATCACAAATCAGATGTATTTCTGACATATTTAATAGATTATAGAGTACCTGTAGCTGTTATTAGAACATTTATTTGTTCGATTTCTTTAAAGAGAGAGTTTGACACATTAATTTTTCCAACTTCGAAAAACCTACTTTAAGAATATAGATAACCCTCTAGTAATGACTAATGTGCAATGCTTAAAACACACTTATAAAGAACACAAAATCCTGTGCGCTAACCAAAGACAAACTTGCACATTTCCGGCCAATCCCATTAAAAAAATTGTATTTTTACTGAGTCTTAAAAATCCCTGATCATCTTTAGAACAACCGACTTCAGATCGTTTATCATCACTGAGTAAACCGGTAAAGAAGATTTTATCTTTCAAACAGGACTTTGCCTTACAAGTCATTGAAAGACCTGCAACTCTATCTGTCTGGTGTGCGCGCTCCCGCGAGAGGCATGCGGTTCTTTGCCGGCCGGTAGACCTCGGTGGACCACCGGCGGCCTCCCGTTTACCTGTGGCGGGTCCGACAGGACATCTGCGGCCCGCTAGTCGCGTGCCAGGTCGGGTGCACCGGGCAGCACTGGGGTCTGTAGGAGAACGTGCACGGCATGGCGCTGACTGCTGCTAAAGCTACAGCTGGAAAAGGGCCACCGGAGCGCACCGGGGGCAGTTAAGTAGGGTAAATGTGACCGTATTTAGACTGACGAAACACGAGGCGGAGAGGTCAAAGGGTGTGACAGGAGGCGGAGAGTCGTCTCTGCTCCGCCCGCTTATGAGTGCTAAACTCATAATTAAAGTTTAGGCTGAAAACATTATAAACCAGAGGGCTGGACATCAGCAAAAAAATTATGACCACCACGTTTGTCAACATGCAACAAAACATATTTATATTTTTTCATCTCAACTCCATTTTTGATTGTTTTGGTAAAAAAAAAACAAAAAAAAAACAGACAATTTACAGAAATGACTAGGTGCTGTTCATTTATAAAAGTCACAAAGTGAGGTATGAGAGAGACTACAAAAAAAGTTGATTAAAAAAAGTTAAAACTGTATTAACACAGTGTTACAACTATAGCGTTTACAACTCTAACTGGATACAGGCTTTGTACAATGTACAAAGGTATATAATGTAGGAAAGACAATCGCATTGTTTATTTCTGCTTAATATCATAGGTGTTCTCATGGCTGATTCTAATAAGATATCCAATAACCTCACATTTTTACATATTAAACTGTTAAAAGCTTGCAGTCAATGCACACCTTAATGTGAGACTGTCAAGATGCGGTGAGCATAGATAAAAGATTTCATATTCCAAACTCTGACCAAATCATATCTAACTGCCATCACTTTATTCTTCACTTCTTTCAGAACATTAATAGCAATTTGTAAATATGCTGTCTTTGTCTGAAAGTGAAAAGAAAAGTTCACACTGTTCACAAATTCAAAGTTCCCTACAAGTTCCCTACAAGGCCCTGTAGACTCTTTGAGTCTACAGGGCCTGGCTCTATCCAGGTGAAGTAATTTGACATCAAGAGCCAGACATCTGTGAGCTGTACTTTTTCTTCTTCATCACCTACTACTTCTTCTCTGTGATAATTTGGTAGATCACAAACCCACTTTAGAAAGGGCATATCGCCGACTACTGTATCAGAATGTGTGGATGATGTGCTCGTAAAATCAGTAAAATCAATATGGCTTTAGATTATTGGCTCTAACTATGGTATTTAAAAGTATATATTTGTTGATATAAATTTCCTTTTATCAGCTGATAATTGATAGCAAATAACAATATCTCAAATCCAAGATGATGATCTCTAGTTTTATATTACTAAGTCATTGCAATATTTACATACTGCTCTGTCTGATCAAGGAACTGTAAATGTTATGGTAAGATACTTGGAAATCAATTAATATAATTGTTGAGATATTTCAAGCTAGGTAAAAGTTTCAGACTTGCCATCCCTAACTCCATCCCTGTCACGGATAAAAATAATGGCCCAATTTAACTTATTCAGATGTCAGTATTATCATGTACTGAATGTGTAAAAAGAAACTGTGCATAGATGCCAAAGATACAATATGTTTTAGCTTATTGGAGACACCTTTAACTAGTTCCTCCACCAGAGGGCACCAGAAAGCTGATTTTTCCAACTCTAAAATGTCTCACTGTTCACTCAAGATGCCTGCAAAGGGACTTCAGGTAGAATACTCCCACTGAGGACACAATGTTCTGTCCCTCCACACCACCGAACTTTTGTATGTGAGGGCAGCGGAAGCACTCAGTAGATTGCTATCAGCGGGCAGAACCAGGAAAGGAATGTTCCCCATACCCCTGCTGCTATGAAACACTGTCACTTACTTCCCCTGTCCTTCACCTCTGCCTCTGCATTTAACCCATTCCTGAGGAGCAGTGGGCAGCCACCATAAAGCACCCTGGGACCAACTCCGGATCTATGCCTGTGCCTTGGTCAAGGGCAATGACTGGAGAATTAACCTATCATACATGTTTTTGGTGGTGGGGGAAACCAGTGTGCCTTGAGGATACCCACGCAAACATGGGAAGAACATGCAAAATCCACACAGAAAGGCCCAACCCCCCAAGCAGGGATCAAACCCTGGACCTTCTTGCTATGAGGCAGCAGCACAAACTGCTGTTGTCACAAATTGTTTGTGCTCACTCATTAACATCTCTTTTCTCACCATGAGTTGTCAGTACTCACTCATTATCATCTCTTTCTCACCTTTACTGACCACATTATGTGACCCCCCCCCGCCGCCACCACCCCCACAAGTAGTTGCATAACCAAATGTTACTTAAAAAAACTGAAACAGCCTCTGCTTCACCCTGTACCAAATGTGTGTTTAATTTAGATGAGGCATCACATACAGGCTCTCCTCTGTTTCCTCCCTGAGAGGAGTTTCTACAAACCTGTGCCCTGAGCAATTAGTCTGGCATGCTAAATAAAATCACATTTGTGAACTGATCTGGTATCTCGCAGGTTTTCATTTTTCACTTTCCAAGGGGCGTTATCAACAGCCTTGACAAAAGAACACCTGGACACTACTGCATAATACAAAACCAGTCAGACCAACAAAACCTGACCTGACACCAGTCAGTAACAAAATATGTGATGTAGCACTTAGCAAGACATGAAAGTTGACTAGTCAACTCTCTAGCAAGAAATAAAAAATGGTCTCTTTCTTGATATCCTAAAATTCAAGCATAACAATAAACTGACATTTGTCTCAGAAAGTATTTTGTCAGAACTGCCTAGTTCTACATTTTGATCTAGGTTTTTGTGAGCCTGTGGAGTTGTGCCGGACGAATTTGAAGACTGGACACAACAACCAATGTGAGACAAGTGACTTTTCAAGTCTGAACCTTTTAACACTTCTCGTTCAGTCATTGATGGTATGGTCCTGTATCAGATAAATGGTTCTGATTAGCCGGTCGAGGACTGGGTCAGGTAGAAATCAGTCTGAATGGGAGGAAGGCCAGACACATCTGCCAGAGCGAATAAAGCAGGAGTTGGCAGATTGGTCCTGTTCCCAGGCTACAGAAGAATCTCTCACTCTATAAAGTGTAGATCTAAATGGACTCTCTGGCCTACACCCTTTTTGCTTTGAGAGTGACTTGATACAGAGGAGACAAAATTTTACATAATAGATTCACATTCTGTGGCAGTACAGCATATTGCACACACTGTTTTACATGTGCAACATGTTGTAACCCTACTATTCAATTATAGCCCCATATTTGCCTGGACTTGTTTAGTTTTTTGATAAGGACACTTCTCTTACCATTTTTAAAACTTTTTAAAATATATCTACATACCAGCTGTGGATAGCAAACATATCCTGTTGATGCCCTTTCACAACAAACAGTGGATTCTCACTGTGTTCTAGGAAAAATCTTGTTACAGGGAAAAATGCACATTACCATTTTCAGAGTATTTTATGTGACCAAAACTCCCAAACCAAAAACATTCCTGTTTACTATAGCAAACACACAGCAATAGCAGTGGTGGGTAAAAAGTAAATGGTTCACCAGAATATTGGTATTTATCTTGTACAGTCCTCAATTGTATGTATATAAAAAAATGTGAAAAATAGATTTTCTAAATGTATATCAATAACCTGATGCTGGCAAAACAAAAAAAGATTGTGGGAGCAGTGCAGCACATGGACGGCCTATGGTGCGCACATGCTAGGGTTCACTTGACACTCTACTTTTTCAATTTCCGCAAAAGACAGCAGTTGAAAGTGTTTTGGATTTCAAGACTAAATAATAAAATCTGTGAGAGGAAGGTCACATTAAGCATATTGTGGACACTTTCTAAACCATCACACTGAGGCTAATGTTAATAGAGCACAGGAGTGGTTAGGAGTTAGGACTGATCAGCCGACCAACACACATTGCTGTGTTACACAACTTTAACTAATACTATGGTGAAATAAATTAGGCTATGCTCTGTCTTTTGCTCATCAAAAACCCTGATCCTACCAGCTCAGCACCATGCAAAACAATAGCTTGCAGCTGAGAGACTGCTTTTCATCGCTGGAGACATTAAAATCACAACTTACCATTCCAGCTCACTGCTTATCTGAGCTCTATATCTACAGTGATACTGCCTTTAAGTTTATCACACAAATGACCGTGAATTACATTATTGTCTTATTGTATTGTAAGAGGCATTTTTCCTTAAGGTTTTCCTCCAGTTTGGCCCAAGCGGAGGTAGCAATGGGATGGACTGACACTGCTGAGATAAAACAGAGAAGAGGAAAACCCTGACTGTTGCTGAGACATGTGATAGGCTAGTGACGGGTTTAAAACTATGGAGACTGGAAAACATCAACAAGGCAGTAATACTTTTGTGTGTCTGAAATAGATTTTCAGAGCCCCAAGCCAAGACAAGGATGATGAACTGTAGCTCTGTTTTGAGGAATCAAAGTGGGTGAAGATGACTTTTTTTAAGTCATGATGGTTTGGGCAGCTACTCCTTTCTTGAGCTGCAAGTGTACTAGTTATATTGAAGGAAGCATGAATAACAATCAAGTAAAACCATATTAGGACACCATCTGGTGCCCCAAGTAGAACTTCCAAGAAAAACTGGCACTGGAGGGAAGATTTTTGGAAACCACAACATGAGTAAGTAGTGTTTTAAGGCTCAAGAGTGATTGTGCTTGCTTAAAACACCAGCCCTGACACACATGATCTTGTTTAAGCCTCTAAATCTCATGTCAAAGCATAAAACTTGTTTGAGCGCCTGACTTCAATAGAAAACATGCTGAAGGTATGGTAAAGCCTCCTTCTGTTTTTCCAGCATTACAAAGCTAACAGTATATACTGTGACTACTGCTGTAAGTAAGGTCAAGCCCTGGAGTACAAAAAGCTGGGCTGAGATGAAACAGAATGCTGATAAGGGTTTGAAGTCACTCTGCCACTGATTATGCAACCAATGCTTCTGTAAACTTCACCTTCCACATTATGACTGATGTTTATAAATAAAAGATAAAATTGTGTTGAATCCCATTCAGTGTTAGAAGACGGACAAGAATGCTGACAAAAAGTCCATTTGGGATAAAGAAGTTTACACACACAATGAGCATGGGCAACTGGAGCAGGGAAGGTGAATTACTCATCTGAACATGGAATAGTTGTCATTCCTAACCTCTGGAATAACTGCTGGCTTCTTTATGGTAGTAGGTTTCCTTTGGCAACCCAGTAAGAAAAAAAGCTATTCATCTCAGCCAGAGACATGATAAGGCAAGTTCAGAGCCTAAGAGGCAAGGCCTGATCAAATGCCCAAGAACAACAGGTGCATGACTCAATCTTACCTTAACACCTGTAAAGTAGAGATGCCTATATCTATTAGTGTAATTTAAGATATTTATTCATCTAGACCTTATTTCTAACCTTGAGTGTGTGAGGCTTTGTAATGTAGATATATTGGACCTTCTGGTCAATAAAATCAACACCTAAAGTATATAGAGACACTTTTTTCCCACTCAGACACTTATGCATTTTCTTTATCTGAGACCTGATAACTTCCACTGTTTATGCTACACTGCATTTCACAGCTGTGCGTGTAATCGGACATCAGCAGTTAGCCAGAAGAGAAGAAATGCAGAAGTACAACAGCAACAACCAAGAAAGTATCTAAGCTGTTGTCATGACAGGACATAGGACTAATTACAGAGTGAGCAACAGCAAAGTCTTTTGGGGGCTTAATTTTTGAAGTTTACATTTTTTAGCCCAGGCAAAGTAAACAAACAATATTTTAATAAAGCAAATAATACGGTTGTGGGTGGAAAACATAAGTATACAAAAGCTGAATGGTATTTTTATTATTGTCAGACTCTGAAAAACAGTAAATACAATAATAATCTAGTAGAATGTGTTTTGCTTCATGTAGTACAAGAAAATCATTCACTAAAGATTCATTTGAATGCAAACTTTTAAAAACCAAAGTTCACCATATTTGCTACTTCCTGAAAAATATCAAACTGTGGCACAAATATAGCATCATCTAGCACTTGCTGCTTGGAAATTGAGAAATTTTGCATAGTTTTAAACAAGACTAATGGGTACCGTGTTGCTAATGGAAACATGGGGTTGTTCTTTGGAAAAGTGATGCTTTGAGCTAAATGCTAACATCAGCAAGCTAACATGCATTTATAAATATGCTTCACCATTGTACACCTGAGGCTGATAAAAAGGCCCTTAGTACTGCAGTTTGGGGAAAAATTAAAAATCAACCTGATGATGGTGCAACTTTAAACTTTAAGGGATCACTATCACTATCACACTTCATCATAAGGGAGAAATGTAGGTCTGTATCAAGGTTCATAAGGTATAATCTATATGATCTTCTACTTTTACAAATAATAGTTATATTAAGACTGATGAGAAGAAAAGGAAAAAAGTGAGAGAAGAGGATGACACACTACAAAAGGTCCTCTGCTAAAAACATGAGCCACATTGTCCACGAGGATGCCCCTACGGGGAGCTATGATGGTGCAGTCTCCTGTATTGCATCTGACATAGTTCTACTGTGCAGGTAATAAGGCTTGAAATACATATAACAGTTAAGATACAATAGTGTTACATAACTTAGGAAAAGATCACATTGTACATTGCAGGATAGATGCTTTTATAGCTGACCGTGTGTCCTGACATTATTTCCATATAAAGAGCAAAAGTATATTTACGCAAAAGGGATAAATAGAAAATTTTGTCAGTAAGTGTCTTGTTTTACCAAAATGTCACATAAATCTGAACATGTTTTCACTTTAACAGCCTCTTCTATGACATCATCTGGTTGCCTTGGACATAAACCCAAATAAACCTGAATGAAACAGATTAATTGAGAGTCAAAACCAAAGGCTATCTCCATGATCTACAAAACACAGAGTCGCAAACAAAGCCCTGGTCATCTTTACTTCATTTGAAACAAAAGCAGCCCTTGGCAGAACAACAGCACCACACAAAAAAGAAGTGAAGCATGGGCCCCATTAACAGTGCTATTTGTGCAATTTTACTATTTTGTGAACTTTTTGTAAAGAGTGGGAATCACCTTATAGTGGGCAAATGGAACTAGCAAAACAGTGAACACATAAGGAGATAAAATCTCATATTAAGTTTTCAGGTAATATTACATCCCACATCTCTGTTTAGGACACTATCATTATAATTTACCTGTTTGCATTTCAAATCAAGGAAGTTGGGACAGCAAATGCCTTAAATTAGCGTGTGTAAGTGTTTGCGTGTGTGTAGTCCCTCATGGCTGGTGATGGTGTGTCAGCTGTATGTTTCTCTAAAACAGTTTCATTTCCTGTCACTCAGATATGGTTTCACATGCTTCCCTTTTTCATTTTTGAAGAATGCATCATTAAAATGTTGAAGGTACTCTCTCACTCTACAGTGACAGTCAAGCAGTTTTTCTATGTCCCCAAGAGTCTGTTTGAGACACACAAAAAAGTGTCATTTATTTTATTTAAAAGCACGATGATAATTTAAATTGTGACTATGACTAAAAGTCATTTGACAGAGAAAGTGACACAGTGGAGATATTGTTGTACGACAAACCAAGCCATACCCAGGCCGTTAAATTGAATTCTTCGCTACAGACAACATGCAGACACTCTTCAGCCTTCTTAATTCACTCGAAAGCTGAAAGCAAAAAGTCTTTCTAAATGGTATTATGTTCACTGCTTTGGCCATTTTCTATAAAGCATAAAAACATGTAACTAAACAGTTTAGCTCCTGAGATGTTGGGATGTTAAGACTTTGATGGAGTCTGATGCTGAAAGCAACATGAGCAGTCAGATCATCAAACACTTTACCAAATTAATTTATGAATAGAATAACAGTCAATTAGACTGCAGCGCTGCTTCTTGCTTCAAATTTCATCATCTCACTTAGACTTAAAAGCCTTACTCTAAAAAGATGATGGAACAATTCAGATGGATATTTAGATGTTCTTCATTTTCTCCTCCAGCAACTTGGGCTTTTGAGCTGATATGATAACTAGATCAGGCAACTTACAAAAAATGCATCAGCACCTATTCTGGCAACCGACTGAATGCTTAAGTCATTTAGCAGTCAAAAATTATACCCATTCTCTGATTGTTCTATAAAATACCCAGATCAATGCTGGATTTTAGAGGCCTACAGTAAATGAGATAGTAGGGGGTGTAAAATATCTGAAAATGCTGGCCAGATTTTTACCAAGATATATGTATATTACTCAGATTATTTTACATTAGTTACCTGTAAATGCTCTAAGACATAAAATAAACCAAGTTCTGTGTTTCTGCACTACATTTTTTTGGTATTTACTGACCATCTTTTACACTCATACACCTGTAACTATCTTATATTAGCTTATTTATCACTATCAGAGATTAATGTATCCAGCTCTGTTTTATATTACAGTAATCAGAGCCTTCACTATCAGTAAAATCAATTTCCAACTATTTTGCTCATTGATAATGGAGTTAGTTATCAAACATTTCTCTATTCCAACTTTTTGAATGTATCTCTGCATTCGAGGAACTCTTGTTTTTAAAATCGCCCCATTTTTATCACACTATACTTTACCTTAACATTAAGAATATTGAATAATTTTAGTGTGAAAGGGGTCACTAGTAGTAAAAATCTATAGAAAACTATCATCCAGCTTTAAAACTCCACTGACCTTTGAGCCTCTCTCATATGATGGTTTTGCTTTTACAGCACATAAACTGTTACATTTTACTGCAAATGTTTCCAGATGAAAAATTTTCAGCACGCTTAAGTAGCGAGCAGTAAAAGTTAGCAACAAGCTGGTGAACATTATGGGACATTTATGAACTAAAAAGCCACATATTATTTTTCAGGGCTGGAGACAAAAGCAGAGCAAGGTACATGGTTAAATTGGACAATTTGACTTACTCAGAAACTTGACTCCAATCACATAATAACTTTGCTGCCTGGATGCTTAAATAGACAACTTTTTCTTGTAATGCACTGCTCGTAACGGTCCTTTTCCTCCTAGTGGCTAAACTATATTAAAACAGTTCTAAGGTAGAGAACAAACTGCATGACTTCACTTGAACTTGTGGTGTTCTTGTATTGAAGTGACCTCAACCTTAATGAGATAGTCACAACTTTAACAGCCAAGATTTTTTAATGAACCTCTTAGTTTGGTAAATACAAGTAAACTGCAATTATTTGAATTCACTTGAGAGCAGCATTAACAAGCACTGACATAATCACCATGTCAAGTCAAGCTAGCAAATATGTTCCTATTTACACATCTAGCAGACATGGAGCAAAGTTAGCATTCATCTGGGTTTGTTTTTTCCTCCCAGTTTAGCTCCAACAATGATGGAGGGGTCAGACAAAGATTATTCATAAATGTATGGAGAGAGAGAGAGAAGAGAGAGATGCAATATTACTTAAATGAAGTAAGAAGAACAGAAGAAAATAATAAGCCATAACTTTGTGTATGAGCTCTTCTTGTAAATGTGTGAGGGAACAAGGACAAACTGAGGTATACTGATTGTCCTCTGTTAATTACCACATATTGAGCAATTAGTGTATAATTCTCTGTGGAAGAAAGCCAAATGACTGGCCCAAGCTGCGATCTAAAAAGTACAGATGCTTTTCCTTTTTTTAAAAATATTACTCTGCAGCTGCCAGAGAAGGTGAAGGGTAGTGTAAAGTGTTTGTATGACTTTCTCCTGGCATGCAGTAATTAGCCTACAGTGGTTCCATTTGTCTTCACTTACGCAGGAGCCGTGTAGTATACCACTCTGTCACACTGGAGTAATTAATAATGTAGAGACAAAGAGAGAGACAAATAGAGGGGGAATGCTGGGAGAACGAGAAAGACAGACTTGCATTTCACAAAAAAACCTGTAAAATGAATCACATTTTAAAATGGACAACAGGTATGTATGTAATTAGCTTAAAGGACTATCAACACATCTTTGAAATATGCTTTTATCTGTGACTGAGAGTCAGAGGAATTATATCAAACTTTGTGTCTGTGCAGCAAGAAAGCTGGGGTCAAGACTTATTTAGCCTTTGTGTTTCCCTAACTACCAATGACTTGGTTTTCTCTACACATAACATGTGAATTACACAACTTTAAAGTAGATGCTAAGTGTATTTTCAGCAGCTGGCATGGCTGTTTCTACCTGCCTCCAGTGTTTCTGTACACTAAACCATCTTTCTGACTCCAGCTCTGAACTAAACATACACACCTGAGACTGATATCAGTCTTCACACTCACTGACTTAGTTTATTTGCAGAAATATTGAACATTCTTTTTAAAGGAATCTAAATAAAGTCTTTAGGATCTTAAAAAAACAGGACTTGGAAACCACAAAGGTTTTTATTGAGGTTCTTCCCGAGAGACAAACAAAATAAGCCTGAAGGTGAGCCAGTGTTTTCTCTTCCGTGCTTTTGTGTTAAAATCAAAGGCTGCTGAGCTGTGACTGCCTGAAATAGCGTTAAATGAGGAGAGCAGCCTGTTAAAAAGAGCTGCAAATTTGATGGCTGAATGTGTGTATAAGACAGAGAGGTGTCCTTCTACGCTTCATTTTTCTTTTGTACTACATCTGTTAAGACCCATATACATGGAGCCTTATCATAATTAGAGACAAATTACATTAGTTTCTCATCTTCACTTTTTCTCCACCTTTTTTCTTTCTGTTTAATCTCTGTCTAATTTATTTCTATTCCAGCTGAAGAACAGCCTAAGAGACAACCTGTGTTTGGACCAGGGACCGGACACTGACAATGTTCCCATCATGTACCTCTGTCATGGCATGACACCTCAGGTCAGTGGACACCAAAGCTTTTCTAATATTCTCCTCTTCTAGTCGATTCTTTTCTAACCCCTTAAAAAAAAAAAAACCTTCCCAACCCCCACCTTCCCAGGAAAAAAAAAAAGGAAACACTGATCACACATAGAGATCCTAGGAGAGGTTGTCGGCAGTAGATAATTGGACTCCTTCGCAGTCTTTGTTATTCTAAATGAGGGATTTAGAAGGAGCAACTATTGCATAAAGTTGCATTATAGTAGCAGGGATGAGCGAGTGATGTCTCTCTGTTCTCAACACAACAAAAAGGCTGTGTAATACATTAAATAGGCTGTCCTAGTAAAAAGATCTACCTAAAAAACATTTTGAAAGCCTAAATAGCATCGTTAAACCTGCATGAACTGATTTTTCTGCTGTTTTTTAGATGTTTGTTCCTGTTTGTGACCACTTGAGGGCTGCAGAACGGGGTTGAAATACCACCCTGACATATTATCACTGTGTAAAAGGAGTTTTTTGTGTTCACTTGATGATATATGTTGACAATAATATTCTTTAGGTCCTCATGGTCCCATGAGGGAAACGTCTGGCTCTTTAGCATTTTTCATGCTCCACTATGTTCACCAGATAGTTGCTAGTTTAGTCCGTCTGTTGTTCACTCCTGTGACAACACACAGACTTATTTGATTGATTGTTAATTTAAAGTTGTTGGTTAATGAAGCTTTGAAACTTATGGAAGTCAAAAAATTGTGCTGTTTGAGGACAGAGTCAATAAAATAGAGCAGTTCTGAGAAATTACAGTGACTCTTTGTACAGTATAGGGGTGTCAGTAATATTCATCTACAGGGGGGTATAAAATTACAGAAATGAAAAAGTCTCATTTCTATAATGAGTAAGCTGGCTAATTAGATCGGAGATGTGAGAGGAAATGCCACAAAGAGCTAATATATCACCGTGCTATAATAATGCTGCTTTGTCATGTGCTGTTTTCTGCTTGGAGAGTAAAACTTTTCAGCATTCTCTGCTAAAGTATCCGAAAAGTAATCCCAGAGTCACTGAGGCCAATCAACAACTCTATCAGCCGTCTGCACATTCAAGGCCATTTAATTCTAAGTGGCAGTAAAGGCTGCACTTATTGCCCCCTTTAATGGAGGCACTGAAAAACACTTTTAACACACAGGGAGTGTGACTGCATATTTCCACTTTTCACTGCTTTGTTCTGTAGCTTGACAAAATTAAAAATTCATATTTTACTGTGTGCATTGTATCCCAGCTGCAATAAAGAGACTGGCATAGACTTCACTATGTATCCCGCCTGGCACTTAGAAGAGCTTTCTGAGGACTCTCCAAGCCTCGCCTCCATTGTTGGTAAAGTTAATAGCTTTGACCGGCGCCTTGATGTCGGAAGCATCCGACACATTCTATCTGGGTCATACTCAGCAATACACATCAGCTGCTGAAACAGCTGTGTTGGCGTTTCTCTA
>JAPZDY010000004.1:7028691-7044526 GCA_029783645.1 Ctenochaetus hawaiiensis | reverse complement strand
CATAAATGAAATTACCACAGTAGCATAGGCTCTGTATCATAAAATTAAACTTGTATGATATAAATGGTGTTAGGGTTTGGTGATAAGATATTGTCATACAGTTTTAGTTTATACAGCACATATTGATATGTATCCACCAGCAGAGATTTTGCTATACCATTTTTACAGTAACAGGGATCATTGTGTCTGATTTTAGGATTCTTGCATAATCTTGCGATTCTCAGGTGATCTTATAATTGCACGAATCAAGCTGCAAGGTAACCTGATATGGGCAGCAGGATGGTTTACTACTTTCTTAACATGACAAAAGAGTGACAGGTTGCCACAAAAATAAACATCCAAGCTGGTTTGTTAAGTGCAAAAGAAAAAAGTGACAGGAAAATATGGAGGAGGAGAGTGAGATTGTAAATACATAGAAGGAGCCAGCCGGCCTTGTGTTTATTTGCACCTGGTAATCTTTAAACTTTAACAATTGGAATCACTATTCTCGTTTAGAACCTTAAAGCTTGCATTCTTAAAAAATGTTAGTTTAACTTTTGAGAGTTTTTTCAATTCATAATTTATTATTATGTATTATTTCTGTGTTGTAGAGCCAACAGTAACCACATAGCAATCCAACCAAATATCATCAATAAGCACAATAAACACTAAACAAAGACTGAATCAAACTGACTAATTTTACTGGCCCATCGCGGCAGGGACATATTGATTCTTGAATCTACTTTCCTGCCTCTTGGCAGGTAATATCAGTGCAAGACAAAAACAACATATACCTCGTAAACAAAAGGTGGCTAGGATCTGCAAGGACTGACTGAGCCTTCTTACAAGTCCTTACCCTGTAAAAGGGAAGAAGGTAATTCTTGACAGCTGTATTCTATTAACCCTGTATGGATGTAAGATTATAGACATGCTTGAAGTTTAACAAGTCATTGGCCATTTATAGATATTGGCTACATGTGCAGTAAGAAATCTGTTTATGTGTAAGGGTCACTGGTAGAAGTCGCTGGGAATAATCGCGTGGTATAGGATTGGTGCACAGAGCTGTGTACTTATTGATATCTGATCCGAAATTTATTGGTGGCATTTTCGTTTATGGTATTGGTATCAGAACAAGCCTATCTAATACAGCAGCAATAAATCCTACCTTCATAGAGATTATAAGGTTAAGCTTTTGCTGAAACGGTTTTATAGAGGTTTTTATTCTTCTTTATGGTTATGGAGACTTAAGTTTTTGCTGCTGCTGAAATACATTACATTCCAATAAGAGGTATTTGAAATACCTTTTATGAAAAAATTAATCTAACACCAAACATTATATCCTTAATGAAGGTCAAGAAGGATAATAGCAGCATGAATGGTGGCAGCCAGGCTTTTATAACTACAGATAGGTATGAAGATGAAAGACAAAAAAATGTGTGTGCCTCTACCTCTGCGAGGCACTGTGGATAAAATATGCCCACCAAATGTAATATGAAATGAGCAGAGAGCCCCAGTGCGGAAGCAGGGAGTGAGCTAAGAAATATTAAATGAATAGAAGCTGAGGTGCAGTGTGAAGGCTTCTGACTGAAAACAGGATAAGGCAGAAAACCAGAGGTCACAGTGGGGAGGGAAAGACTCTGTGGTACGTTGTCTTTCTGTGTCACTCTTTCACTCATAAGCTAACACATCCACCATGACCACAAATACATGAGCTGTGTTAATGTCTATGAGGAGTCCCACCAAAAGCATAGGCTTAGTTCCTCGACGGTTCACCCCCACCCCCAACATGGATACTTGAGTCAAGCCATTCCCTTTTGAAAGACACACCCTTCATCCACACACACAGTCTCTCAATTCACAGTGGCACACACTGCTCTACTACATCGAAGGCCAGGATTCCCCTCCCCTCTCCAACCTCCTAAGTAGCTTGATTTTACATAAGCTTCCATTGTCAAGGACAAAAATCCATACCTCCACAGCATGAGTTCAATTACACACAGGCTTCAAATGCAACACATTTTATGCAAATTATCTCGCAAAATAGAAGCAGCTCTTCTGTGAGTGCAACAAAAACACTATGACAAACAGCCAAAGCTATTTTACGCTTTCAGTTGTTGAGGCCATCTGGGAAACATTAAGCAGAGCAAATCATAATCTAAGTCGGAGAACATCATCATCAATCTCTAGTCTGTATCGCCACTGGTTTGCTTTTAAATTGTTTGCAGGGAATTTTCAAATTGTTAGTTAACAAAGAAATTTAAGCTGAATGAAAAAAGGCGAAATTCATCTATGAGGGCAGTGCAGCACCCAGACAGTCCACAGTGTGTGCTCACTACAGAGCTCAGACAGTTATTGTTTCTTTGTTCATTGTTTTTGTTCAGTTATGGTTACAGCCTCTCTCTCCACCTCTCTACACTCTTATTTTAGGTGTTAGTCAGTTAATGATCAAAGTTTAGCATTAGCATTAGCATATATTAGACAATACTGGTAGGTGTTATTCAGTGAATGAACAAAGTTTAGTATTAGCATTAGCATTAGCATTAGCATTAGCGGATATTATGGCAAAATTGTTGTCATTACTTCCTCAGGCCAAGATAATCCTGTAGTGCAGATCTGATATTGTGACAGTCTTATGTGAATTCATGCCTCACTATTACTTTTGCAACTTTCTACATTGTCAATCAGAGATCAGTATCAAAATTAACACTGTCAATAACAAGACCAGCTGACCAACACACACTGTGTCATTTACCTATTTAAAGCAACTCTGGGGTGAAGAAAACAACTCTCTGTTCAGTCTGTGTCACTTCAAAAACCCTGCACCCACTCAGCATCTTGGACAGTGATGTTGGAGACATATGGTTACTAATGACACAGCTGAACACTCCCCCTCAATTTATTATTCTCTTACAGGCAGGAAACTGCAAGATGCTTTGAAATTATTATTTTTTAGTGCACTTTGCATTTTTTTTAATCACTTACAAAGATGAATTTAAATGAGGCAGTGTGTAAAAATGATGGTGGGCAACATATCACTAGAGTGATCCCAACCTGCTTCTCATTCAGCTCTTTGCAGTAGCTACCTTTGGCTGTAGTGGCTAGTAGATGCTGTTAGCGTGTTAGCTCAATTAGCTCAGTTAGCCAGGGAGTTTTGTTTTCCTTCATTTCTGTTTCATTTCAATGACAGGATGGGCTGGGGCTAGCTTGTGAGCATGCTTATATCACTGCAACACAATACATACACGTCTCTAACATAATGTCAGAGCAACGCTTCTACACATTCTGCTTACAATCTTTGTTTTTTTAATTTTTTTAAATTTTAAAGCATAGAACTGAAAAAAAAGTATATGAAGGATGCATCAAGATGCATCTATAATGGTTTATATCTTTGCAACATAGCCTTCCGAACTGGAATCAAACTGTGAGAAGCCACAAAGTCCCACCCCTAGGTAGAGGAAGAAGGGGCAAACATTAACAAAAGGCCAGGAGAGTTGAAGAATTTTCCAGTTTTGCAAGCTGTGGAAAGGTCTACAACTTCCTGTTACATGCAGGGAAACTGTGGTCATGTGTAATAAATCTCTTTGTGTTGTACAGATTATAGATATTTGCGACTGAAGCATCTGTTTGAGAAGAACTGTTTGGGATGAAAAATGTTTTTGTTTTGAGGTGTGTAGGTCAGTGAGAGGCTAAATAAACAGTGCAGTAGAGAGATAGAAATTCAGCAGAAGAAAAAAACTTGGGGGAGGTGGGGTGGGGGTGTATCCAGTGAAGTTTAAATGTCAGCTGAAGTGAGGCACAAGTTTTGTTCTGCAGATTCCTGAGAATACTACAGTTGCTGCTGCAAAGGAATGTGGCTCAGCACTTCATCTGTACGACCAACTGTCATGTCTTGTCTGTCAGTCAATCAGAGGGTTGGTAGGCACACAGCCCCAGCCACAATGATGCTCCACCAGAGGTAAAAACCAAGAAGCGGCAGCAGCTGAAAACACCAGTCAGCCAGGGCTCTGGGTGATTTGTTCAACATGACCATAACTCACAGTGGGAGTGTGCTTGTCTACAAAACATCGGGGTGTGTTTGTAACCATGACCAAAGGCCCTGAACAAAATATACTATAATTTCGCCCACGCCGTATTGCAAAAGAGAAGTACCATGACGTGACTCAAAGCACAGTTGGTTGACACACCCCACTGTCAGCTCTCTTATCGGCAGAATGGAGGCACAGTGGAAAGACTACTGCTCAATGTCTGATAGGACCTGGCTGTCAAAAGAGACCCTGCTCTTATCATCCTAAGAGCTGGACTCTTTCACAAGCAATACATAGGTACTCCAAAACACACTGAATGATGTCAGCAACATGTCACAAACTCTACTGTTTTAAACGGCACAATGGCATAAAGGTACAATAAAACTGAAATCCTCGATTGTTATTACAAATTATTTTGAATACAACTTGCGGATCATGTAAATGCAAAAAATTAAAATTGTCTGAGTCAAGTGCAAATTTGATTTATTTAATTAATTTACAAGAATACACCTGAATTCCTTCTTGATTAAACCAGAGGATTTTCAATCTTTGAGGGAGGTAACTTGTAAGGTGGTCACAGGGGGCCAAACATGAGGCAGAGATTCTGCGTGAGGTAAAAGAGACAGGTGTATGCCATGTTTCTAAAAACAACAACATGATTATAATCATTAAACTTGGCCTGTTGATTTAATCTGATTCAGCTGGAGCTGATGCAGTGGATATGACACACAGCTCAAGGGGCCAATTAAGATGCTTAAAAATACAATTTGAGTCAAAAGACTTACTCTTTCTAAACGTTATTATTCAGTTTAAGCTGGACACAGAGAATAAATAACATAAATCCACTTACAAATTATACTAAGGTTAATCATAATCCTAAACTTGCCTGACAACCTTTTTTCATATTTCTGACTAAACTGACTATGTGAAAAATTTAGAGAGAAGTGTACACATTTCTCTACTGAAGAGGGAGAACTTTGTGCGCTTCCTTAAAAACCTAATTAAAATGTTAACCTGAGAAGGTAGATTTGGTGTATCACAAATTTGAAAGCCAATCATAGGTACAGAAACCTGAAACTTCAAGCACAGAGCAGACGTGTTCGTTACAAAGAGTGACAAACACCATAAATAAAGGATGCTAACTGCATTTGTCGCTCTGAAATGTCTGCTGATCATTAACAGACTCCCATGGATTCCCATACATGTTGAAACTTTGGTCTGAGCTCAAAACATGAAGTCTATGACGGAATTTCTCCAGTGTTTCCTCTAGCTAATCATCTTGATGCACACAGCTCTCCCATGGGTTAACCTCAGTCAGGAAGAGGTGGTGGGCTGAGCACGACTGTGACTCACTCATCCAAAATTTTCAAATGAGGACCAAGGAGTAGATGTGTTTTCAGCCACTTTTTCAGAACTTTTTCTTTACTTTTTATGAGGAAAAACAATGTTAAGCAAAATATTACTTATATTTGAGTATATAACAAACTTTAGAATACACCTGTAGAGGGACATTTCCTCAGTATCAAAGTAATGCAATGATAATCATCTGTAAAATGATGTGAACATTTGCTGCAAACTAGAACTGCTAATGGCTAATACAGCATTCTTTTAATGGTGCCAGATTTCCAAACTGTAAACAAACACAAAACAAAAAAACATGGCTCATGTAACAGACAGCAAAACTTACTAAATTCACTGTTGACACTGGCATAACAAAGTGTCGGACTTTAAAAATTCCAGGTATAAGGTGTCTTAATTGCTTATAACGCTGACAGTTCTTCTTACAGACATCACTCCTTGGTCTTAAAATCACTGACATCTCATACAAGGTGTGTGTAAAGGCACTTAACAACTGCGGTTTGGTCTGCTGATGGCACAGAAACTGATAAGCGTAAGCTTCCCTAAAGTGCAAAACATACTCATAACACTGTTCAAGAGGTTGTGCACCCACACGATGAAAAAGTATTGCCAGTTTTCTGCAGTGTGCACAACCTGTCTGGTCTATATTCTGGTAGATCTGTACCACTGTAAATGGAAACCACAGAGATTTCAGGCACACTATCATTTCCGCTCATGTGTGCCATCAACTGCAAGTGAAACACAGCACTATAACTCAGGAACTGAGAGAGGGTAACTGTTGGAGAGGAAGCAAAGCCAGGGCTAATAATATATATATTTTAATGATGACAATTTTACTTCTTACAACTAACACGAAAACAGATGTAGTCACATTTTGAATATGCGGATAAATGAAGCAACCATCTGAGACTCCCACTAACTACTACTGCAATGTCTGCTGTAACATACATTTATTTGTACAAATGTTTAGATCCTGTGTGACACACATTCTCAGAGAATATCATTGTGCCCAGTGTTCATCACAAAAAAACATTCATAAATCTGCTTAGATATCAGAGGAACTTTGATAGTACTTTGCCTGAGAAATAATCATTTTTCAAGTTTTGTACTGAGACTGTGCAGCCTAAAGGCTCATTCAGCAAAATAATATCTGCATTAAAAAGCTAAAACAGTTATTTCAGCAAATACACTGTAAACACATTCCTGAGGGGAACCTGATGGGGCTATGAGTGGAAACCATGATATCATAAATGCTGCAACACAAATTCAAACACTCTTCACAATGTTTGTATTGCAAAGTCTTTTGCAAAGCAGGAACCAATTTATTAAAAGGTCAAGCATGCAACTCATTTAGCGAGGGGCCAGTAATATCCTGAAGTTAACAGAAAGCTGGGCTAATTCTATGCACAATAGCACCGCACACACATCTTAAATGTTTGCAAAAGTCATCACACCTCAGTCACTGTCCTGGTAGTTGATAGATAAAGGACAGAAAGCAGCAAAGAGACAGGAGACCTGCAGCAAAATGCTTCCACACACAAAAGTCAAATACACACACCCTTACACACAAGAATTTACAGTGTTACAGGAGTCATGTGTATGTTAAACAAGCTAGTTGCCACTGCAGTGGAAGCCATGGGTGTTCTCCTCATGTGTGCTACATTCCACTTACTTCTTTAGGTCCTAATGAGAAACAACAAACATTAAATTTCCTTCCTGTGTGCCACTTTTCTCTTCCTTCCCTGCACCCCCGCCCCCTCCTCTCCATACTTCAAAGAAACTAAGGGGAGACCTAGTTGTTCATCTGAAAAATTAAATGACCAATGAACACTAAGACATGCAATTCCTATACTATGGCTGTCAACCTTCTTGTGATTACAGCAAATGCCAAACATGCCAATTGTACACTGATAAAGGCCTTATACTATCTATATGTGTTTGACCTGTGTGGATAATGTTGCAGACATGGTGATAATGTTCAACACGGTTGAAATCTGATCAAACTTAGCGTTTAGAATAGTTACCTGTCCACATCCCCGTCGACAGGTATGTGGATTCCAAACAGGCTGTTGACAGTCGGAGTGGTGAGCTGCAGGCTCTCAGGCATGAGGGGCTTCACCGGTTCCTTCCCAGAGACAACGGGAGACTGTGCGTTGATGAGGCCCTCTGACTTTCCTCCACCCCCACTCTCCAAATGTCCGAATCCCGTTGCTGTACTCTTGCTGTGGAGTATCTGACCTGGAGGCAAACTGGACGTTGTCACATTTGGCACGGCAACACTGGAGGCACTGAGCACAGCAGCAGCCACAGTGGCGGGCACACTGGAGCTCACTGCGCTGGCAGGCACATTTTGTACACCCGAGGACGAAGGGTGGAGGCTGTGGGGTGTAAGCTGTCCGGTGGCAGCATATTGACTGACAGTCTGCTGCTGCAAAGTGGATGCACCAGCCAGTATAGAGCCTCCGACACCTGCCATTACTCCAGTCTGCTGCAGCAAGAGGCCAGGGGCGGGCTGCCCAGTAGGCACAGATCCCCCTCCTGCTCCTACAACATCTCCAACCTGACTTGGCACAGAGGCCCCTCCAGAGGCCGGCTGCAAGACTGAAGCGGGTCCCACATGCTGTGGTGCTGTAGAGAGGCTGGACACTGTGAGGGGCTGGCCAGTGGCGAGTCCTGTCTGCATGGAAGTGGGCTGAGTCTGCTGATAATACTCCGACTGGTTGGTCAGGTGATGGCCCATAGGAAGCTGCTGCTGTGGGTGCTGAGGGGGGTATGCGATGGGCTGGGCTGAAGGGGGCATGATGGGAGACTTCTGTATGTGAACACCAGATTGAGGCAGGCCATTTTGTCCCACAGGCAGTGCACTCTGGGGGGCAGAAGGCTGGAGACCTCCCACTGTTGGCTGAGCTGGGACAGGTGAAGGCTTGCTGCTGGAGAAAGCACTGTGTGCTGTCGACCCACTTACACCCTGTTGCCGGGCGGTGTAGTTTTGAGGGTGCATTTGTTGCTGTGGCTGCGATAGTGTCTCCACTGAATGCATGCGGGATGATGAGAGAGAAGCATCGGCCATGGAGCCCAAGCCCTGACCTGAATGTGTTGCTGGAGCAACCACAGATCCACCTGTATGCCCGATCCCACTGTCTCTGTCTGCAGCAGGGTCCAGTGTTGCACTGGCATGCCTTATGCTATCTACAGTCCTACTACCGGCAGAGCCCTCAGAGTCTTTCTCATAAAACTCTGTACACGTCCATCTTCCTCTTCGGAAGGGTTCTCCAGTACCATGATCGAGTTTGATAACCCTGAATCGTGAAGTGCAACTCACCGTGGAGGTGGCAGGAGGAGGAGCAGAACTGGTCACTGCAGCAGGCTGGGATGTGTTTACTGACACAGTGGCTGGCCCAGCGCTGGTTGCTGGAGCAGGCTGTTGCTGCATCGCCCCAGGCTGGGTAATAAGGGTCTGACCTGGCGCAACACCCATCCCCGACGGCTGCTGACTACCTTGCGTAGAGCCCGACACTCCAACCTTCCGAAACTCCCCGATGGGACTGCCTGACAGCACTGACAACTGACCGGGTTGAGGTATGTGTGATGGTGCCATAACACTGATCGCCTCTGGCTCCCCAACATTATTCAGGGCTTCTTCAGATGAACTTCTGTCACAGGCAGGTTCGTACTCAGCCCGTGACATGTCGTATATTTCCGACGACACATCTTCAGTTCGTGATTCGTCTGGGTCGTCCAGACTCTCCGTGTCGTCGGTGGCACCTACAGCCGCCACCTGGGCCTGCGTCACACTAGTGATCTGAAAACAGCTCTTTTTCTTGGCAGGCATTTTCGACATATTGACAGCCTGAATCCAAGTCCCGTATGGCTATGTTTATTCTTCGTCTGTAAAGGACGAACTGGTCGTAGCTTGTAAAAGCTCAGATCATATTAAACAGCACACTTGCACCTATTTTACTTAGCCTAGCTATCCGTAATCGAGATGAATCTACGCCATCCTTCTTCCTCTCTCGGTCTCCTGTTGCGTTTCATGAGCTCATAACGCAACGCCACATTCGCATTGTCCAGAAATGTGGCTTTTAACACTGATACCCGTAGTCTTTACGATGGTTGATCCAGAGCCTTCGGTCAGCCAGTACCGATCCGCAAATATCCCGTTTATGCTGTTGTCAACGGCCGTTGTCGCAGAGTGTGTTGCCCAGCTGCAGGAACTACTTTAGGCTGAGGAGGGCCCACAGCCCTCCACTCACTGAGCTAGCTAACAAGTCAAGCCAACTGGCTCCTGCACACTCCCCCTACCTCGGGACAAGTATGTGAGACATCTTCCCAAAAGCAGTCCTTTGTACCCGCTAACTTCACCAGTATAAAGTCATTCGGTGGCGACACGTACTTTATGGTCAAGAGAGGAAAACACTCATAAAATTTAACGCTTAGAAACAAAAGAAAATCTAAACAGCGCCAACAGTTACCTCCCTCACTCTGTCACTCTTGACAAGATGGCTATGTTGTATGCAACCGCGCTGCATCGTGGGTAGGTAGTGTACGCAAGGATGTTTACGTATGGGGCGTTTGAGAATTCCCCCTCATGCTGCATTCCAGACACCTCGGAAAATTATAATTGCAACCTGCACACAGGAAATCACAGCAAAATTGAGAAAGTAGATATAAGCCGAGAAAGTGGCTTTACTTTTACATCAGCACCGCTAGTATACGAGTTTTCGTCTAACCTAATTCTTATATAGGCTTTAGGTTTGACAACAAGTTATGAACATTGTGGTACTTGGTTGTATTATTGTCAAGTATATGTAGCCGTTTCCCTTGTCGTTCAACATTTACTTGTCATGCATTATTGAATAAATACCGATGACCAAGCTCCACATTTTCCCTGCACTACAGCTAAAAGAAGCCTCTGAATTTATTTAAAGTAGAAAAACACAGGAACTTTCAGGATACCACTGTATAGCATGCACTTATTGTTTTGTTTGTCTAGCGAATCTATTGACAAGTTATTTCTTTGTAACGGTCAGATTCACTGGGTGTCACTTTAAGGCATCGACTCCCTCTCTTTTTTATGGGCATTTGTGTACGCTGCAGTGATACAGTATATAGATTTTTTTTAAGTCACACGCAGTGAAACTTAGCACAACGTAATGGAATTTGTTCTTATTTACACACAGTGTTGCACTCCAGATCTAAGACAGTGCTTTGGTCAAGGGCACTAAAGAGAAAATTAACCATGAATGTTTTTGATGGTGGAAAAACCCACACAGTACGGGGAGAAAATGCACACTCTACACTGTAAGGCCATGCTTCAGCCGGGGATCAAATCTAAAATCTTCCAACAGGGACCAAGAACTTAAAAGTGGATTTTGTAGTTTATCTAAGTAAAATTGATCTAAATTGCGTGTGATAACAACCAGTATGTGACAAAGCTCCTCCACTTATCCTGTCATCACCACACAGCTGCATTTTTAACAATCGCTCAAGCCGAAAAAAATATTTTAATCATGCCATAGAAAATTGAAGGTTGTTTCTATCTAGCTGGGGAGCATCATACATTAGTAAGTCACAGCAATGCATCATTCCCTGAGTTGAAAAAAAATCTTCTCAATCAAGAATCCTTTTTGTTATCTAATAATAATCACACGTACAGTGTCATCCTTGAGCGAGTAAATAACTAAGTTGGCTGTGATTACATTTTTTAATATTGAATAAATCAATTAACCAGACCGCCAGTTTCAGCTCTGTGCTTTAAATTAAAATAGGCTCTTACTAAATAACTTTAAGACTCGTCGAGGTGTTAAATACCTGTCTGGAAGACATGTTTTTCATAGCTGTGCGCCATCACAAACATACAGTATATAACGGTCAACAGTATTCACAAACTTTAGGGAACACTGCCCCTAGTGGCCAAGAAAGGGCAATGAAATTGAAACAGTTCCATGAGCGTGATGAATGTTGAATATTTATCATATCACCACCTTAATTGGCCTTAATACCTTCCTTAATAACTTCCATGACCTTATGCTAATATATAAATAGTATAAAGATGATAAATGCAAATTCAAGCAGTAATTAAGTCTTTCACCATTGTTATCTAAAATATTAATTAAGAAAGAGATGGGCGTAAAATTATTGACCCAACAGTATATTTGAGAAAAATAACAAACAAACAACATACTGTATTCTTATAGTAAACGACATTATGCCTTTCAAACAATGATACATGCAGATATAAGCTCATCACATAATTCATGTACAGCGACCAAACCTAACCTAAACCCAACAAGTAGCTGCAGTAATGACACAATCAGCTTTACATGTTTACACTAACTTTTTGTTGTTGTTGTTGTTGTATCTGCAGAAGTGTTACCCAAGGGAAATGAAAGAATGCTTAAACAATGTGCCAGATATTAAAATGGTTTTCTGAAAAGACAAGTCCTTAGATTGTTCATAAGGGGATCATACGTTTCTTGACACATTAGTGCTGAGCTGCAAAAAGCCACATGCTGGGGCTGCTTCTTGTATTGTGCCATTTTACACAAATAAATGGCGCTTTGAGTTCAATCAAATCAGTTGGACCTTTGAGTTGGTGTGGGAAGTAGATCATCCTGTATAAGTGACTCTGCAGTCTAAACTAGTCATTAACTCCACCAAAATAATGTTTTGGATGGACTTGCATGATAATTTTTGAGCATTTATGTTATGTATTGGATAGTTAATGCATTTACATTATTCAAACCAAAGCGGAAGAGGGTGAGACAATGGAAATCGCAGGTTAATGACTTGAGGAGATAAAGATGGCCTTAGGGATTGTTTCTGAGTAGACCCCTGTACTCCAACACAACTGGAATATGTAATTACACAATAACACTTTCATTTTATTTTGCCCTCATGCTTTGTGTATATCGGTGCTACTTCAACAAGGATTATTCAGTGGAAGGAGTAAATGCTGTCTGTGTAAAAATAAAGATGACACTAACTGGAAAATTACCACTTTTTTCTTCAAGTATTTGTTTCTTTGGACCTCACTAAAACCATTTATCTAGAAAGCAAGCAAAATACACGCCATCTTTGCTACAAACTGGGATTGCACAATTGAGAAATTTAAATAAAAAAATATAAAGCACTGCTATTACTCCAGTCAAGATAATTTTTCGTGGTTTATGTTATGAGGCCATGCATAAACAAACATTCACATTCATTTTGTTTTTTATTAACCAACAAAGTTTTGCTATATTGTTACTTGTGATAGGGTCAACTAGACTTCCAACAGAACTGATGTTTAATTTTCGGTAGTGGACTTCTGAAAGATCAGTTTTAATCATGTTTGCAAGCAATCCTCAGACACGTAGGAAAAGTCAAGTATTAAGCTAATAAAACAATATTATAAGAAAACTGGCCTCTAGGACCACCAAACGAAACACTAGGGTCACTGCAGATAAAATTTGGAGTGACATTTGTTAATCTCAGATACTGGTGAGTGATTCAGATTAGGCAGGGGAAATTCGCTTACTAGTCAGTGAGGTAACCTCCAGTCAGTCTCCTCTAGTTAAAAATTTGTAAGTTAATTTTATGAAAGTGAGAAGACAATTTAGGAGCCCATCATCACCTCAGATCTTATTGTTTTCAGTGCAAACTGATGGTAGTTGCTAGCTTCACTATACACCAACCGAGCTGTATGACAGTCCCTCATCTTTTCTACAACACGAAAATACATTCAATGAATGAAGGAATAAACAAGTGAACGACTCATTCCGCACATCCCCATACGGCTTTATGTGTATCCCGGCATTCCCTCAAACAGTTGACTCTTGGCTGAGCTGTTAAGTCCCTCTTTATTCCGCCGCCTGCTGCCATCATAAAAGCGCCGGGGAGCTCATTGTGCGGAGTGATCTGATACGGACTACACCCAGCCGCTGCCTCACTGCCCTGGCTTTCTTTGCTGCCCCAGCCTTGACGTTGGTAAACGTCGAAGTGCGGGTGAGATTGGAGACTCTAAATTCGTCTGTAGGGTTTCTTCCCGTTTGGCGGTCACTTGTCTGGCAACCTTACTTCCAAAGCTGTAGGGATTTTTATAAAGCATCAATTTCTTGAATATGTCTTGGCAAAACTACGTGGAAAACCTGATGGCCGATGGCAGCTGTCAGGATAGCGCCATTGTTGGGTATACGGACGCCAAATATGTTTGGGCAGCATGTGCCGGCGGTACCTTCAACCATATCACGGTAGGATGTCAGAATAAGGTTTTTTGAGTGAAAGTGTGGTTTCGTTTTGCATTGTTATCATGTATCCCCATTGCAGACGCTCTCGAGACTCAATAGCCCTCAAACCGTCACCTCGCAGGGTCTAAATGACTAGCATGCTAACGGTTGGGTGCTAGCTTAGTAGGCTAGCTGGTTCATTGGTGGCCTGTCTCGACTATTTCCTGCTAAGGAAACGTTGCAGGATTAGACCTCGTGTGGATCTCACAAGACTTCATTTATTGTGGCTCACACATTTCAAAAAGACATAAGGCAGTTATTTAACGGATTATTGAACGGGCTCAAATCAACAGTTGAAGTTACTGCAAAATTAACCCAAGGCTAATTTAGATCCAGCGAGTAGACGGATGTCTGACTTAAGGGGACGTGCATGCTTTTGTGTGCACGGCCGCTTGATTAGCTAACGTTAAGCTGCTGCTTCCCCGGTTACCTGTGGTTAAAAAGGCTAACACTGACCGACGCTGAGGCAGTCTCTTATGGAGCTTTATAATATAAACGCGAGCAATCTAGCTGCGTATTCCTATATGAAATAATTTTGATGGACATAACAATGTGTGATTTTTTTTTCTTAATTAACTGAAAACGATAGCGTGAGAGCCTGTCTAGTGCATATACGTAATTTAACGCCCGCTAATTACTGTTGGCAAGGGATGAGATGTACGAATTTGTTATTAATTTCAGTAGATTTGCAGGTGTCCAGCTTCTGCTCATCAACCTCCTCTCTTTTGATGTCAGGCTGGAATCATCTATTACAGTTGTATGGCCAGTACTGGGGTCAACATCGTCTTCTTATTGTTTTGAATAGGGCCACAACTAACAAATATTTATGATCGATTAATATGTCAGTTATTTTCTCTTATAAATACTGTTTTTTATAGAGTGTTAGTTTAGACTATTGTTACAATAACTTCTCAAAGCTAAAGTTGTGTATTTAAAATTGCTTGTATTGTCCGAGCAACAATGCTAATCCCCACTATATTCAGTGTGCTGTCTTGTATGGCAAAGAGCAGCAGCAAATCCTCACATCCTTAAGAGAGAGAGCTTGAAAAAAATTTGCTTGATGAAATTGATTGAATCGTAGATATTTCTGTCAGTTTATTAATCAATGTGTTTCTGTTATTGTGACATTTCTTAATGTGGTCAGCTAAGCTTGGCCTTATATTTTCAATATAATCTAGCCACTATTATAAAAATGTTTCTTTATTACACCTTAACAAAGTTTGCCCTTTGATTTTGTGTGGAATTCGTGTCCTTTCTCATGGACACAAGCTAATTTATGTAATTACAAATATTGTAACTTTTTAATCACAAAGGAATTATGCTAGTCACACAATCGGCAGCATTTATGTTATATCTGTCTGAGGTCTGACTGACTTTGCCCCAATCTTGGGGTTTTTTTTGTGTGTTTTTCAGTCTCAAGAAATTGATGTCCTCGTTGGTAAGGACAGGGAGACCTTCTACACCAGCGGTCTCACTCTGGGCTCCAAGAAGTGTTCAGTCCTCAGAGACAGCCTCCAAGATGACGGGGACTGGACAATGGACATCAGGACAAAGAGCCAAGGAGGAGAACCCACATACAATATCTCTGTGGGAAGAGCTGGAAAAGGTGAAAGCATAGTTTCAAAATGGTTCACACGGTTGTAGTTATTAAAATGCTCTCTATACTGTACAGTTTTCTGTATGGGAGCCTGCTCACATGATTTTTGTCAAAAGCATACTAAAAAATCAGTGGCCTGTTGTGATCAGTTTTTTAACATTCTGCCCTGGCAAAACATTTACTTTTTTGAGCTTCTTAAAAGTAACAGTTAAATTCATTTGTTGGATTCATGACTGACTTAAGTAACTTATGCAGGGTATTGTTCATTATTTTAATATGTTATATAGAAAAAGATGAGTTTCCACATTAATTGTTAATGGTTCTAATTATTAGTTGAAGGCATATTTTCAATATACTCCCTGCTGATTAGATAATTTATTGAATCACAGTAATTTCAGGTCTAATTGCCACAATGTGCGCTCTGCACATAAGCAGGGCTCACAGACCACCTTTGTAACTCAGGGCAATGAGTCTTTTCATCATATGATACTTTCAGTTAGAACTTTTAGATACAGACTTATGAAGTTAAAAATTAAAAAGGCTAAGCTAACCTAAAAGCTTGACTTTACTTTTGCAAACTTAATAAAATCCAGGGTTTGCCTACTCTT